>JABCMJ010004486.1:0-10351 GCA_014822125.1 Arbutus unedo | reverse complement strand
GCACATCATCGGCCAAACTTAACTGAATCAAACTGAATGCCTTCTCATCAAGAACCTCTCAATCCTCTGTTGACATCGTTTCTGGCTTCTTAGCAGATTCAAATAAAGCCTTCTGCAACCCTTGTTGAACTGTTAAAGTCTTTATCTTCACCCTCCGTAGACTGAAGCTGCAACTATGCCCATCAAACTTCTCAACCTCGTATTTGGCTGCCATAATCGTAATCGATAGATTGATCTCCAAAGCTCTAATACTAATTTGTTATGACAAATATGATAAACAAGAAGAGATAATCAACAAGAAAATGAAAAGACACAGAGATTTACGTGGTTCTGAATAAGCAATAGCTTAAACTTACATTCACGTGAGAAGAGAGATAGATTTCACTATGATCAAGAAAGATTACAAGGGCCGGCTATAATCCGAAATCCTAATGTGAGGTGTCAATCAATTAGATCTCTTCAAGCTTCTAGGGATTGTCTTTTAGGGAACCATATCTTTCGTATTTATAGGAAACTCAACAATAGGAAAGAATAACAATCCTTAAAGAATAGGAAAATATATATCCTAAAGAATAAGTAAAGATATGCACCATTCAAAATAGATTAGGGAAATAAATCTCCTAAATCTTATCACTAGGATTTTCATCCATCCCCTTACTACCAGTAGTAACAGTCACTACCGGTAGTTCCAGACACTACCCAAAAAACCAGTTTACACTTACCACCGGTAGTAACAGTCACTACCAGCAGTTCTAGGCACTGCCCAAAAATCTTTATTCTTCAAATTCAAGACACTTTTCAATAGTAACAAAGATACATATTGTCGCAAATCATCTCTTCTGGGCGCTTCTTGACTACAGAATGGATTCTGCAATTTTTTTCGCATGAAAGACAAGCGTGTTTATGCAATTTAGTCATGGTAGAAGGCAATTAGCTACACATTCTACATGTGACCTATTTGAAAAACAAAGAAAAGATTGTAATAAAGAAGTCATGGTAGAAGGCAATTAGTTGAAACAATAGTAGAGCCTAGTGGGAGTTGCAGTAACATATTTGACCCCTGCATTGGTGCTTTAATCTATCTCGTGCCTTCATATGCATTTGATGCAGCTTTTTGTTGCCATGTAGTTGCTTTTATTCTTATGTCATGCTAGGCTTATTTCCTTGCATCTTGAATATCCAATTATAATTGGTTAGGGAGGAATGCTGATGAAAAAGATGCAGAAGAGATCTTTATTGTCAAAAAAATTTTAAATTTTTTTGTAGAACATGTAGCACATCCCGTATTAACCCAAACTGGAATAGCTATTTCTGAATTAGAGTGTGGTTTCGGTGGTCCTATTAATATTATAATGTTGCATGTAGCATAGCATATTGAACAAAATTATTGCTTATTTTGCAGGTGTGGTGTCGCACCCCAAACTTTTATGGTATGAAATAAGTAATGGAACAACGCAAACCAAAATTTAACATAAACATAACGCCAATAAACTGAAACAAATCCCTATAATTGATAATCAACTATCAAGTAACAAATAATTGATCCTAACTCATCTAAATATAAACTAATCAAAATCGGCTCACAATGCCTGAACAAATAAATAAACAAAGTTTGAAAACCTCCAACTGAACATCTAAACATAAATATTATCGAAAATATAAACCGTATCTAACATACTGAAACATCTTCATACACGAGGTCTAAATCCTCGGGTCCACGTCATCACTTGTAATTGTTAGTTTACAGAAAAACATAAGCTGGAGCTCGAGTAGGAAGTCATGCTGAAAATATCAACATATTGAATAAAACATACTTGCATCAACAATATAATATGCATAATGACAACATAAATCATCGACTAAACATTCACAACACTATCACACTCTCATGCAACTCATGCATAATTTTAACAGTCTTGCACTGTGAGTAGCCCACATCGGGGATCCTATCGTAGAGTTCACGAGCTACTCCGACTTGCGGGTCACCTCTAAACCTAGTAGTTTCACGATCTTTCACCGGAGGAATCACAAAGACCCCAAGTCGAGTTCACGAGCTTCTCTGACCGTCAAGCCATCTCCTACCCGGCAGTTTCATGATCTTTCACCAAAGAAATCACAAAGACTCCAAGTCAAGTTCATCGGTTGCTCTAACCGTTAAGCCATCTCTTACCCGGTATTTAACATCCATGCATGCTTATATGTACCAATAATAATCAATTTCAAACTTAAACAATAGCCATAAATGGACTGAAAGACAAAAAACAGGCCGAAAATCAAAAATAAATATTATGTTTTCTAGTAGGCCGCTTGAGTGGAAAAAACTATATTGTCAGGTTCAACCTTAAAAATTCTGAAACATTATAATTTACAAGTAGAAGCATTGGGTCAAATGTCAATAGACACTGCACTCTATAAGCTTTCAAATGATAGTTAATAGGTAAAAAATAGAGTTCAGACGACATCGTCATGTCAGTTCAAAATTAGGTACTTTATTTTGAAACACCAGAACTGCTTCGTCAAATTCAATTGAAAAACTAATTTTTCTCTCGTAAAAATAAAATACAAAATATACATTTTTTTTGAAGATTTGTGTGTCTAGTTTTAAACAAAATAAACGATGTGCAATTTTCATATTAAAAGTTATGTTCATTTTACCAAAGTGTGTCAGTGTAGCGTGCACAGGCGCGAATCTACTACAGCTCAATTACGGATTTCTATTGACTTTTCTATGTTGAATTAGACTTTGAAATTTTAACCCAATACAGTAGACACATAGAACAATGTCAGTAACAATTTTAAAAATTTTAGAGTTTTAAAACAACCCTAACAAAAATTCCCAAAATCTGATTATCGCTGTATT
Source organism: Arbutus unedo (assembly GCA_014822125.1). Taxonomy (NCBI): domain Eukaryota; kingdom Viridiplantae; phylum Streptophyta; class Magnoliopsida; order Ericales; family Ericaceae; genus Arbutus; species Arbutus unedo. The sequence goes on along the minus strand of JABCMJ010004486.1, from coordinate 7,491 downwards.
TTTTTTTTCAGATTCTGTCATTCGCAAATAATTTCATTTTGGCCTTCGTTTCTATAATATAACAGTCCAAATCATTCAAAAATCCACAAAATTAAACATGATCTATGCAATGTCTCAATGTAATTCAAGACAAAATCCTACCTTCAAATAAAACGCAGCAAACACTTGTATGATCGAAAATTTCTAAATACTTTGTGTACTAGGTTGATTTCGGGCTCTATGCGATGCTCTCAACGTCCTCTACAATTTTCTAGTTGATCTCTTCGCGCGAATCTTCCGTCTAAATACCCGTTCTTCCTCCTCGAACTTTTAGGATTTAAAGATCTCTTTAGGAAAAGTTACGCATTTTTAATATAAAACTGATTTTAGGGTTTTCTAATCATTTTATAATTAAAATTCAATTAATTACACTAACCCCTTCAAGTCCCTAACACTCCTGCATTGGGTCCTAACTTTCCAATCTATTACGATTAAGCCACAATTAAAAATATTAAACTCTAAATCACGAGTTCTAAGAATAATAAAAACAAGAGGTCGAACCTCGAGTCCTCACAACCTTCCCCCTTAGGAAATTTTGTTCCCGAAATTTGTTCTCCAAGTTAAGAATGACTCTCAATATACATTTTTACGGTCTCTTACAAATGAAAACACCATCCACTCTCCATATCTCAAAATACCAACTCCATCATCTCATACCACCAGGTTAAATGTTAAGTTAAGATCGTCCATCTCAACCTCATGTGACCTACAACACTACAAAAGATCACCTCATTATCAATAGGTGCCACTAACCATTTGGCACAATCTAACAACTCTAATCTTAGACCTCAGACAAATGCAAACTTATATCTCAAAGAAAACAACAACACACTATATCAAGATGCCTAACATCTCCGGTACAACAAACAAGTTTAGTCTTACTTCTTTCCAAATGGCCTCTTCCAACCCATGATAACATCACAAAACTTAGGCCAATGGAATCGCCTTCCCACACAAAATTCCTTCCCCAGTATCCAAAATTCTCACTAGTCATTCCACACACGAATATCATCTTCCCTACCCATTCTCATACCTCACCACCAATATTATTGTCTTTGGTCTTGACACATCTTTGTACATTGCGATTGCACAACTAGATAAGAATGGTAAAACTCACAAAGTACATTCTCACAACATGTCTCCAAAATAAGGACTTTACCCACAACTCTCAAAACTCAATTAGTCTGGAGAACCCATCCATAAACACATCGCAGTATATCGCGTAATCCACATCTCATTCAGGTATCAGCAAAACTAGTGCCAAGGTCAACCTCATCCTAACTCTTGGAATAAAGGCTCACACATTTTCTTCATTCGAACTTGATTTCCTTCAAAGTTATAATATTTATCACTGGCGCAATCAACCATGCAAAATTCCCAACAAAGCGTCATTAACAGCTTTCCAAATAAATTATTACGAATCTCAAATGCACTCTTAGGTCGCTCCCAGGTCAACTCAACAATAATCTAGAACGAATTCACTACAACTTCATCCCTTGACACTACATGTCCAAAAACTTGACCTTCAAGAATCAGAACTCGCACTTAGAATATTCGGCATATATGTTATTATCCCATAGGATCTATAGCCCCTCGTCTAACAATCTCCTAGAGCTGCACCTCTACTTCCTTCAATTTTTACTGGAACAATCTGATAAGTTGTCATAAGGACAGAAAGAGTCACTGGCAAAAAATTGATCACAACACCACCTCTCACTAAGGAGGTCCCACTATATCCTCCATTAAAAACGTCCAAAAAATTACATAGTATAAGTGGTAAAAATATCCCAACTCCAACCACTTTTATCTTCCAAAACATGACAAAAGGTGACCAACATATTCACTATCCCACAACTCGTAAATAATAGTATTGACACCACCACTGTCACCCCCTCACTTGATACATCATGTCCTAAAAATTTCACCTTGGAAAGCCAAAAGTTGCACTTAAAATATTTAGCGTAGAGGGAATTTTCCCTCAAAATTTGTAGTACGATCCCCAAGTGCTCCTCATGTTCTTCTTCTATTGGTGAATAAATCAGTATATCATCCACGAACACCACAACAAACTGGTCCTAGAATTCACTGGAGATCCTGTTCATTAACCTCATGAAAGTAGTAGGTGCGTTGGTCAAACCCAACGGCATCACAACAAATTCAAAGTGACCATACCACATTCGAAATGTTGTCTTGCCTATGTCCTCCTCGCTGATCCTCAACTGATATAATCCGCCCTTAGATCAATTTTTAAAAATACCCAAGAACCCCCTAAGCTGATCAATCAAGTCGTCAATCCTTGGCATTGAATATTTATTCTTCACAATCACACTATTCAATCGTTGATATTCGGTACACAACCTCAAGGTCCCATCCTTCTATTGAGCAAATAGGGCCATTGTGCCCCAAGGTGAAGGGCGGTCAGATGAAACCCTTGTTCATCAATTCCTGAAACTGCACCTTCAACTTTATCAATTCTAGTGGAGCAAATCGATAAGGTACCACGAAAACTAGAGCTCTCCTGGGTACAAGATCAATCGAAAACTCCACTTCTCGTTAAGGAGGTAAACCCACAATATCTTCCGAATGACATCCGAAAAATCACGAACCACTCTAGGTAACTCTCCTCAATTCTGATTCCCTTTGTCATCTCATGTCACCGCAAACAAATAGCCAAATGTCTCTCGGCCCTACAACTCATGAATCAGTGACTGAACGTCTCCTTGGTCTCCCCCAAAATTGAAAACTATCACCCTCTGGAATGTTGATGGTCACCCTACTCCGATAACAATCAATCACGAATCTAAAGAAAGTCAACCAATCCATACTCAGAATAACATCTAATCTACTAATGTCTAACAGAATGAGATCAAAAGATAAACTATGGTCAGCGACCTCCATCTCACAAGAATGACACACGTGACTAAGAACCACATCACCCCCAACAGGCATCTAAATAGATAGAACAGACTCTAACATATTGACTTTAAGACCCAAGGAAGTACCAAGACTAGAATAAATAAATGAGTGTGAAGCACCAGTGTCAAACAAGACACTAACTCAAGTGCGAGATAAAAGAAGGTACCTCAAAAACATCAATCTCCATCATTCATGTCCCGCTCCATCAGGTCAAAGGACAGTCTAAGGTTGCCCGTCACAACCTCACATGACTAACAACACAACTAAGGTCACCACACACTCAATAAGGACCTCTTTTAACCAAACAAAATCGATCAACTCACTTCTTAGACCCCGACGTGGCGGCATACACCTATGACACAGGAGAACAACGACAACTATCATTAACAAGTATTCATGTAAACACAAAACACACAAGCATGTAAGCACATAAACACGTAAACATGTGTCCGATATTTCAATTAACTTTCCTAAATCTCCAATTAGAAGGCATGGTGATCAAGTGCCTCTTCTAATCAAATATCACAAGTAGTAGCATGGACATCCGAAGAAAAGACATGGCAATCTAGGGCACAACTCCACATAAACATGCAGACCTCTAGACCTCTAGGACCCTATCCACAGCTTTAGGTATTTGAACCATGATTTGATACTAAGTTGTCACACCCCAAACTTCTAGGGTATGAAATAAGCAATGGAACAACGCAAACCAAAACTTAACATAAACATAACTCCAATAAACTGAATTAAATCCCAATAATTGATAATCAACTATCAAGTAACAAATAAATGATCCTAACTAATCTAAATATAAACTAATCAAAACAGGCCCATAATGTCCGAACAAATAAATAAACAAAGTCTGAAAACCTGCAACTGAACATCTAAACATAAATATTGCCGAAAATGTAATCTAACATGCTGAAACATCTTCATACACGAGGTCTAAGTCCTCGGGTCCACATCATCACTTGTAAATTGTTAGTTTACAAAAAAAAACATAAGCTAGAGCTTGAGTAGGAAGTCATACTGAAAACATCGATATATTGAATAAAACATGCTTGCATCTACAATATAATATGCATAACGACAATATAAACCATCAACTAAACATTCACAACACTATCATACTCTGATGCGAATCATGCATAATTTTGACAGTCTTCCACCGCAGGCAGCCCACATCGGGGACCCTATCGTAGAGCTCATGGGCTACTCCGACCGTCGGGTCACCTCTAAACCCGGTAGTTTCACGGTCTTTCACCGGAGGAATCACAAACACCCTAAGTTGAGTTCATAGGCTGCTCTAACTGCCATGCCATCTCCTACACAATAGTTTCACAGTCTTTCACTAGAAGAGTCACAAAGACTCCAAGTCGAGTTCACAGGCTACTCCGACCATCGAGCAATCTCCTACCCGGTATTCAACATCCATGCATGCTTATATGAACCAATAGTAATCAATTTCAAAATTAAATAGTAGTCATAAATGGACCAAAAGTCAAGAAACAAGCTGAAAACTAAAAATAAATATTATATTTTATAGTAGGCCGCTTGAGTGGAAAAAACTATATAGTCAAGTTCAATCTTAAAAATTCTAAAATATTATAATTTATAAGTAGAGGTATTAGGTTTAATATTAATAAAAATTACACTATAGAAGCTTTCAAATGATAGTTAATAGGTTAAAAATAGAGCTCGGACAAAACGGTCATGTCGGTTTAAAATTGGGTACCTCATTTTGAAACACCAAAACTGCTTTGTCAAATTCAATCGAAAAACTAATTTTGATCGAGTAAAAATAAAACACAATATATATATATATATAGATATATATATAATCTTTTTTTTTGAAGATCTATGTGTCTAGTTTGAAGCAAAATAGACTGTGTATAATTTCGATACTTGTACTAAAAGTTATGTTCGTTTTACTAAAATGTGTCAGCTTTTGTGGACTTTTCTACATTGAATTAGGGTTCGAAATTTAACCCAATACAATAGACACATAAACCAATGCTCAGTAAAAAACTTAAAAATATTAGAGTTTTAAAACAGCCCTAACAAAATTTCCCAAAATCTGATTATCGCTATGTTTTCTTTTTTTAGATTTTGTCATTCGCAAATAACTTCATCTTGGCCTTCGTTTCTACAACCTAACAGTGCAAATCATTCTAAAATCGACACAAAACATGTATGACTCGATCACACACCAAAAATAACATATGTACACCATTGAATTAAACAAGATCTATGCAATATGTTAATGTAATTCAGGATGAAATCCTACCTTATTTGAATAAAACGCAGCAAACACTTGTATGACCTAAAATTTCTTGAATACTTCGTGTACTAGGTTGATTCCGGTCTCTGTGCGAAGCTCTTAACATCCTCTACAACTTCCTAGCTGATCTCGTCACGCGAATCCTCTATTTAGGCATCCGTTCTCCCTCCTCAAACTTTTAGGATTTAAAGATCTCTTTAGGAAAAGCTACGCATTTTTAATATAAAACTGATTTTAGGATTTTCTAATTCTTTTATAATTAAAATTTAGTTAATTACACTAACCCTTTTCAAGTCCCTAACACTCGTACATTGGGTCCTAATGTTCCAATCTGTTACGATTAAGCCACAATTAAAAATATTAAACTCAAAACCACGAGTTCTAAGAATAATAAAAACAAGAGGTCGAACCTCAGGTCCTCACATGCGGTTAATTGTGCTGATAGAGATTTTGGTTGCCAATATGTTAGTGTTTGGCTCAGCTGCTGGTATAAGTCATAAGTTATGTTGCATTTTGATAATATTGAGTTTGTTTAGTCATTTTGGCGTAATTGGTTAATGAAGTTTGCTAGTTGTGGCTTTGTGTTTTGGCTTAGGCTATGTTTGAAGATTTTTGCCTTAATGTTCTCCTATTGGTTTGCTGCTTCAATCTAATGGTTTCAATTTTGGTCATTCTTTGCCCATCAACGGCTACTAATACTTCTTTCTTTACATGAAATTGGTAATCTGACTTCTATACTTGTATGTTCACTCAGTTTCTTAATCTCTCTTATCATTCGTCAATTGTTGTTGTTGTTATTTGCATTTGTTTCTACTGGTGTCCATCGTGTTCAGCTCTTCTTTGGTCTTCGGATCAAATAATCATCAATTAAATTAATCTCTATGGTCATGGCAATTGGAGAGCACTTCCTAAACAAGCCAGTACTAATAATTCATAGCCTCCCATCTGGGTCTAATTTGATACTCAAGAAATTAAGTTTAGCATTTTTACTAAGATATTTTTTATTTTTTCTTGGCTTTTGACTAGATTTTTTCCTGGCTTTGAGGGTGAGCAAGCCCTCTCGTCAGCATGGGGGAGACAAAGGTAAAGGGACTTTGGCAGAGCATGGTGGGCCCAGATTTTGTCCAGATCATGTTCGGTTATGACCGATTGGAGGATGGAGGCAGCATAGGGCAAAGTTCTTGGGGTGTTAATGGGCCAAACCATGGCTAAAGGGGCAACGTTCATAACTTCTCTTCCTCAAGGGTTGAAAGGGCTAGAATTTGATCCAAAAGAAGAATAGGAGTCTAAATCAGTAGACGACAACTCGATGGGCAGTTGCACAGTCCCCTCGAGTCGAACAAACAATGCGAGAACGAACAACGAGCATGAGTCGTCTAGTAGTTGTTGTTACTAGTCCAGCGATTGATGAGAGGGGGGTCACTGGAGGTCTCGAGAGAGCGGTGGAAGAACGAATATAGGCATGAAGCAAAGAAGGTAGGACAAAAAGCCCCCCCAAAAATGGGAGAAGCATTGGGATGCAATATCAAAGAGTAGAGGGAATGTTAGGGCCACGATATGCAAAAATAGAGGAAATGCTAAGGGAAGCAGAGGAAGGAGGATGAACAAATTTTGGAACCTCTTAGAATATATAGGGAAACCCACGATGGAATAATTGCTATTCATGAGGCGCGAATCTCGGGAACGTTCAAATAGGGATAAAACGGCCTACCATTTAATGCATGAATTGGTTGTTGAGTACGAGGAATTATCCCATGTGTTACAGCATGCGCTACAACTTGGGAAAGGGGAACAACTAAATAGTCCAGATATGGACCCCACATGAACTGACCATACCGATCGGCCAGACCAAAGTTGATCAACCAACTTACTACCTACTCGGCCAATAGGGCCCCTCAGCCTGGGCTTTCCTCAGTTTGGCATTTCAGACGCACCACGAGAATCGCTTTAGGGAATCTACATAATGCCTTTAATGGCACACCAGGTCCCCCAATATCCCCCGGATGGCGCAAGAGGAATTAAATCAGATCACGCAAACCCATAAATCACGGCATGAATTATGGCGATGATCCACTCCCATTTCCTCCTCTCCCGCGAAGGTATTAAAACCTAGAGGCAGGGATGGAAAAAGGTCTGCACTCATTATTCTAAGATTTCCTTACAGCCTTCAACCTCAAGATACAGTTCCAACTTAATCGTCGGAGGGTCCACGACCAACTGACCAACTGCCCTTGGTCATCAGACTTGCATGCAGG
>JABCMJ010004484.1:0-17022 GCA_014822125.1 Arbutus unedo | reverse complement strand
TTGTATTGATTGTATTGTTGTTTTGTTTGAGTAGTATTAATGTTGTTAATTTATCATTATATAGTATGTATGTACACATATGCTATATGTAAAAAAAATTTGCCGTGCCCCCGCCGTATCCGTATCCGTATCTGTATCTTTTTTTTTTCAAAAATCCCGTGTCCTGTGTCCGTGTCCGAGTCCATGCTACATAGGTGATAACATTTCAGAAGCCTCGTATGGGCCTAGTAGTTTTCGTTTTTCATCTCCCGAGTTAATAGTTCTATAAGTCAAATGATTATATCTATGGTAGTAGTAGTATTTTAGAAAACTATCATTTTGTTTATCTTTTTGTCCCTATTTTTTTTTCCCTTTCTTTTTCTACTTGTATTTTAGGGCTTGTCCTCTTTCTGGCTTGAATACTTTTCATCTATTATTGATGTTTCCTTGCCCGCGCATCACAAAATATTGAATATGAAACTGCGGATAATTGTCTTTATGGCTCGGCATGTGCACTTGCGATCAAAGTGTTCTTTCAAGATGATTGTAATCTTACTGGTAGTTGTTGACGCACAATTGTAAAGCACTCCTATAAGCAATTTAGGAATCAAATTCTGCACACGTGCTAATTTTTGGGAATTGGAGCTTGATCTTTTTATTTTCATTCGTGCATTCATTTTTTTAACTTAGGGGTCAATTTTGTTAATCATTCCCGTGATTTATGTAGTTTATGACTTGCAGATGATTCTGATCCGGCATCATACTCGGGGAAAATCATTGAATGTGCCTGGGATTCAGAGGAGAACATATGGAACTGTATGCGTATCAGGGTAGATAAAGCAACTCCAAATGAGTTCAATACTTACAGGAAGGTTGTTTCATCATTGCCACCGTTGTTTTTCTATATATATTTTTTGGTTGTGCGGAAAAATAAGAACCATTATATATAAACATAGAAATATAATACAATGCAATTGAAAACAAGAGTTTGAATGAGGTTATTTAGAGGTGGTTAAATCAAAGCTAAAAACTTAAATGTCATTGTTGTCTAGTTGGTTTCTTTCTCGTCTATTTTAACCTCGTTTGAACTGAATCAAGTGCTTTCTGGGTTGAAATAGGTGTTGCGAAGTATAACGGACAATATAACAGAGGATGTGTTGCTGAATGAGATTCACGAGATTATTCGGCTTCCCATGTATGCTGATAGGATTCGTAGCGATAGCAAAGCAAACTCAGGACGACGGAGGTGAGGATCGAAGGAAGTCAAAGAACAACCCCGAATGAGGTGTAACCTTTACTCCTTACTGCCCAAAGTAATTGCTCGATTTTTTTCTTCATCTTTTCTTTTGGTCCTGAGTATTTGGATGGTTATATTTGCAAGAAGGGCAACCAAGAGGGGAGTGTAATTAACTACCTTTAGATAATATCGTTTTAACAATAGAAGTTTTTTGACAGCAGGCCTGGTGCTGGACTTTCCCATAGAAATAGGATCATTATGTACACAATTGTACATTACCATTATCAATTTGTTCTTATTTTATCCTGATGTCGTGTGCTGTGCTTTCACATGAAGGTCTGAATTTCACCAAAAACTGGAACAAGAAAATTAAAAGACAGCTGGATCATTGAAACCTGAAATCAAATCAGGCCAAGCCATAGAGTTAGGTTTGATCTGGTTCCATTTGAATCCTATTCTTGTCATCACTAACTAATTCCGTGAAGGCGTAAGCAATTTTAGAGTAATGAAATTGTATACTATTGGATCAATTTCAGTCTTCATTCTCTCACCAACTAGCAATATGTGCTATTATTTGATGAGTAGTGCGAACAGTACCAAAGAAAATGAGAGGCAAACAAAACTATTTATCAGTAGTCCAAAAAGCTGAAAGGAATTCTGGAAAAGACTCGACTACACTCGTAGGAAAGATGGCAATCTCCTTATCTTCTAGGTGTTCATTTCTAAAACATCATATATATTGTATGCAAAATATACGAGGCTCTCCAGTTTTCTGAACCGTGACAAAATTGGTTAACTATATGAATGGTTTTGTGGTTCAATCACTATTTAATACGACCCTTGATAGGCCTGTCAATGCTTCGGTTTCAACATATATTCGGTAGGATCGGAGTCCAAATCGAAAACAAAATGATTCGAATCATATTCGCATTAGGCTTTCACAAATCCATCAAAGGGCACTCTAAAAATATGAATCCAAAAAATCAGATAGCCGAGTACTTTTCACCTATTTAAAATTCAAGCATACAAATCTAAGCATTCATCAATTGAAATCTTAAAAGTATAAATTTTGGTTTTGATGGGTATGAGAAGTGACAACCTGACTAGGACGTGTGGTCTGCTCGGACCAATGGCCTCCTTAGCTCAAGAATGTGCTTAGCCATCTTCTACTTAGCCAGATTACGCGCATTGATTTGACTTGGTCAATAAAGACTTATCAACTTTGATCTAATCATAATCCTACTATCATGAGATAAAGACTAATCTTCCATTCTGGTGTTGTTCCTATCTTTAAGAACTTATCTCCACATTATCCTCTGCGATGCTAGCCAGGAAGTCCTCGTCCTATTTGACCAAGGCTAGCTCTATGGTACAAGGTACGAAAACTATGTCATTCTAATTTATAGCCATCAGAGGTATGTTGGCAAGGCGCCATATCGGTGTCAAGTGTGTTGTAGAGTAAGTAGGAGGCGTTCCAATTTGTTCCATCAGTTGGCGCCGTCTATGGGAACGACGTTGCTTTCTTATTTTCATTTCTGAGTTGAACGGGTTATGGTTCGTACTCGCTCTATGACCTCAAATGCTAATAACCAACCACCAGTTTCAGATCAACAAGACAACCAAATTCTTGCCATTCCCCATGGTGTTCCTCCTGGCCCAAGAAGATTATAGAGCACTCCATGAACAAGTCCTTACCTTGGCCCAAGGGATGCAGCGCATCCTAAATCATAACCAATTAGCATTACAACGTTACCCCCCCAATGCCTCACAGAGGAGGACATCCCCCTCGTGTTAGGGATATTTCTCTTAACACTGATTCCTGGTGGATGATCCTGTAGCAGAACAAGGTGAAAGTGATAGTCACACTGTTAGTTATCAAGACAGTCCTCTGGGTGGTCAACAACTCCCAGAATGAGCGATGACAGAATAGATACAACAGATAAAGGCCCAATTGGATGGCTTGACTCAGCAGGTGAGGATCAAGGCCCTAGTCTCCGTGGAAGAGCTCGTTCAAGCCACTGATTTACCCTTTATTGTTGATGTGATGGCAGTTCCCCTCCCACCAAAGTTCAGGTTCCCAGATCGACACTTTTGATGGGACCATGGATCGCCTTGACCACTTGGAGACTTATAAGTCTCTGATGCATTCATAGGTTGTCCTAGATGCTATTATGTGTAGTCTCTGCTCGGATGTGGTTCAATAAGTTATCTCCTAGCACCATCAGCACCTTCAGAGAACTCAGCCAGAGCTTTGTGAGCTACTTCATAATAGGGCAGCAATATAGAAGACAAACAACTTATCTCGTTAATGTGAAAAAGATCAAGGGTGAAAGTGTCAGGGAGTTCACTTCCAAATTTAACAAGGAAACCATGTAAGTGAATAATGCAGAAGATTAGGTGGCGATAGCAGCCTACATGTCGGGGCTCAGGCTTGGACAGTTCTTGTTCTCATTGTCCGCTGATCTGTCGTCCAATATGGCTGAACTTATACTGGGAGCGCAAAAGCTAATAAATGCAAAGGATACATTGGCGGTCCATCACGAGAGAGAGGTACAACCTGTTGGTCAGCAAGGAGGATTTCAATAAGGGAGAGACAAAAAAGGACGTGATGGTGAAATACCCACCTGAAGAGGCATTTAGGGGTAAAAGAGCAGACCGAAAAGACTCTCCTAGGAAAGGGAGGCCCTAGACGAGGTTCTAGGAATATACTCTTCTTATGGCTTCTGTTGATCAAGTTTTACAAGAAATCAGTGATTATCCTGAGCTCAAGTGGCCATGCAAGATGAAGACCCCTTCAGAGAAGCGTTCTTGGAACAAATATTGAAAATTTCATTGTGATCATGATCACGATACAAATGATTTTATTGAGCTCAAGTAGCAGATTGAAGGGTTGATCAGACGAGAAAGACTTCAACGGTTTGTACAGAAGGAAGACAACTCGCATGGGAGAATAACAGAGAGGAGGGGACCTAGAGGAGATCGAAACACCTCCACCTCCTCATCCTCGTCCACTAGGATAGATTTGGATGATATCTGGAGGATCAGATGTTGGAGGAGATACTGAGTCTGTAAGGAAGTCATACGCAAGGGAAGTGCTCAATATAGAGAGGCCTTGGAAGCAAGCAAACATGGAGACTCCAGTTATCCAGTTCACAGATGAGGATGCAAGAGGAGTTCTTCAGCCCCATGATGATCCAATGGTGGCGATGGTGCTACTAGCCAACTACACGATAAGATGAGTACTTATAGACATAGGTAGTTCAGTCGACCTCATTTTTTGCCTGCATTTGAAGGACTTCACCTTGGGAAAGATACTCTTAACCCAATGAAGTCTCCATTTATTTGATTCTCTGGATAAACTGCCCATCCTATAGGAGTGGTTACATTAATTGTCATGATAAGGAATGGGGACAGGAATGCAACTGCCATGATTTATTTTTTGGTGCTTGATTGCCCCTCAGCCTACAACGTAATATTGGGTAGACAAACACTCAATAAGTTTAACGTTGTGGTGTCACGTTGAAGTGAATTTCCAATTGTTAACTAGATTGACGAGATCAAGGGTGATCAGAGAAGAGCAAGTGAGTGTTATTTGACTTCTATAAAGTCAATAAAGGAAACATTTGTCATAGACGGGACAGATGTTCGAGATGAAGATAAACTCAAGTAAGGAGAGTCTGTAGAACACTTGGTGGAAGTACCAGTTATTGAAGGAAAATATGGCAAGGTTTTTCGAATTGGGTCAATAGGTGCATCACATTCATTTATGTTTACTGCATGTATTTTATCATTGGGATTAGAGACCAAGCGCTTAGAATAAACAATTGGTGTAGCTTTGCCTTCAGGTGGTCACATGTTAGTTGTACTAGTTTGTAGATCATGCAAACTAGAGGTTTTAGGAGTGCGATTGACCTGTGATTTTCGAGTCAGCGACATGACTAACTTTGACGTGATTCTGGGAATAGATTGGTTATCCGCTCATTGTGTTGTTATTAATTGTTACAAGAAAGAAGTAACTATTTACTCTTCTGATGGAACTTGTTTTAAGTTCAAGGGAGATAGAAAGGATCCTTTATCGGTAAACCAACAATTGAGATAGCACAAGTATTTGTCAGGATGGTTGGCAAGCCTTATGCTCAAAGATGTTGACTGTATGGATTTGGGATTGCATCGTGTTGTATGTGAGTACGCCGATGTTGCTGACGTTTTCTTGATGATTTTCCAATACTACCACCTCACCATTAACTAGCTTTCACAATTGAGTTGCATCCAGGGACCGGTCCTATCTTGGCCCCACATCGGATGGCACTAGATGAACTTTTTGAGTTGAAAATCCAGTTACAAAAGAAGGGGTTTATTTAGCCTTGCACATCACCATATGGAGCACCTGCCTTATTTGTTAAGAAGAAGGATGTAACCATGCGTATGTGTATCGACTACAAATAGCTCAATAAGGATCATTATCCACTATCTAGGAACGATGATTTGTTCGATCAACTATAGAGATCTTGATGTTTTTTGAAGATTGATTTGCAATTTCATTACCATAAGCATTTTATTAGAGAAGAGGATATACCGAAGATAACATTTTTGACCCAATGTGGTCATTTCGAGTTCGTTGTGATGTTGTTCGGTTTAACCAATGCTCTTCCTATTTTCATGTGTCTAATGAACGAGATTTTCCAACCATACTTGGATCAGTTTGTGGTGGTATTCATCGACGATATTTGGTTTACTCACCATCAGAAAAGGAACATGAGAACCATCTGCGGATTACTCTACAAGTCTTAAGGAATAGTCAGCTATATGGAAATGTGAGTTTTGATTGAAGGAGGTTAAGTTGGGTATGTAGTATCCGAACAAAGGATTGTTGTGGATTCTTGTAAGGTAGAAGCAATTTTGGACTAGAAATAGCCAAAGACAGTGTTTGAGATTCAAAGTCTTTTGGGACTGGTTGGTAACTAGTGATTCATTTTAGATTTTGCAAAGTTAGGACGACCAATGACCCAATTGATGCATAAGGGATTCTAATTTGAATGGGATGAAGTCTGTGAGCAATTATTCCAAGAATTGAAGAAAAGGTTGACCACCGCTCCAGTTTTGATCATTTCGATAAGAGACGTGGTACATTATATATTGTGATGTGTCCAAAGAAGGATTAGTGGGGGTGTTGATGGAGAACGAGCACGTCGTTGCCAATGTCTCTAGACAATTGAAGACACATGATAAGAACTATACAACCCATGACTTCGAGTTAGCTGTAGTTGTCTTTGGCTTAAAGTTGTAGTGTTATAATGTTTATGGTAAGAAGTTCGAGTCCTTCACTAATCGCTTGAAGTATCTGTTCACTCAAAATGACTTGAAAATGAGGCAGAGACTATAGTTGGAATACCTAGAGGACTATCATTTTACTTTGTCTTATCATTCGAGAAAAGCAAACGTCGACGCACTCATGTGAAAGCCAAGAGAATTGGTAGCCATGCTAGCTGTGTGAGAATGGAAAATGATACAGGCTATCGATGAATTTCAACTTCAGCCGACTTTGACCAGCAAAGGAGCTTCATTGTTTGCTTTGGTTGCTACACCAACTCTACATCAAGAGATACTAAAGGAACATAGGTTTCCACAAGCACCGTCTAGCTATAGGAGGAGTACCAATAGGGTGGGCATTACACACTGATGGGAGTCTGAGGTTTAGGTGAAGAGTTTTTGTGCCAAATCTTAGAACTTTCTGTGAATCTGTCTTGCCAGAGTTTCACAAGTTGACTTTTTTCCTTCATCTGGGAGGTAGCAAGACATACTTGGACCTTAAACAACAGTATTGGTGGAAGGAAATGAAGGTTGATGCCGCAAAACTATTAGCAACTTGTCTGGCCTGCTAGCAAGTCAAGGCAGAGCACCAGTGACCAGGAGAATCACTTCTGTCACGACCCAACCAAAATTGGGGAGAATTAGCGACCAACTAGTGAGTCTAAATCATTAAGGCCTCTAAAAAATTGAGTTTAAGGATTTTGACCGACCAAATATATACAAACCTTAAAGGTTATCGGAGTACGAAAGCATAAATAAAATATAACTAGAGTTGTGCGTGCAAATAGACATTAGCACAAGTATTTCCTAGGTACCTTATTCACTAACTTAGTACTCTGGCCTCCGGATTCCGCTCAAATGTGATCAAATAAACATCTCCTATGTATAACAATTATGCGTGCCATAGCGGCTTTCATGTAAACTATCATCACTTGAAATATTGCATTACAACATTTTTAAGCATAAAATTAGAGTGAATTCAAATATAAAATCTTATGTGTTTGCCAGGTTAACTGATGAGTGCACAGTATTGTGTATCTCATGGCTCAGTACGCCTGTTTTTACCCACATGCAAATACTATTCCATGATTATAACCGATAATGCACGAAAAGGTGTTCTATAGCAGGTCAAACACATCAAAAGTGATTTCGGAGCCCGATAAATAACTATTCATGGTATAAGGAGGCTTGGGGAGAACCATCTCGGCCATGGAAGCCCCAAGTATCACAGACCAAGGTTCGGTGAGGTGAAAAGGGAAGAAGCATACCAAAGATGAGAAAACTCCCAAAGTTACACCGGTGCCTCAAATTTCAATACACTGGTGCCTCTTCATATTTCAAGACAAAACCAAGATACTGCAAGTTTTTACACCGATGCCTCAAAAACACTTACACCAGTGCCTCTTTATATTTCAATGCAAAACCAAGATGCTGCAAGCTTTTATACCGGTGCCTCAAATTTCAATGCACCGGTGCCTCTTCACATTTCAAAGGCAAAACGAAGATACTGTAGGCTTTGATACCGGTGCCTCCATTTTCAATACACCAGTGCCTCAGGTGCGACAGAAGCAAATTTGATCTGATTTGGCTGACACATGGGGATCACTTCACTTGGATTTTGTGCCACATTAGGGGACAAAAAGGACTCTTGTATGGATTAGGCATCTTGGCCAATTATCAACTTTTGGGACATGTTTGTAATGGTGCCTAGAATAGAAAGAGATATTTTGTAGAGTTTTGATATACACAAAAGCTTGAGCAATTGTAACACACACACACTTTCATACTTGGAAAAATATTAGGTTTTTGTATACTTAGAAAGTTTTTCTCCTTAGACCTAAAGTGTTCTTCAAGTTTTGAGTGCTTTTCAACCTTAAGTATTTTGTTCTTGTAAGTTCATTATCTTTAAGATATCAATCAAGTATTAGTAAGATCTACACTTATTCTTCTCTTGGTGTTACTTTTCTAGTACTTAATATTCCGGCACTTTTTGGAATCTTAGTTCTTAACCTTGTTTCATGGTTTTCTACAGATTTTGAGTATTTTGTTAGTTAAAAGACATCTATTCTCCTTAGATAAGAATGTTCATCATGTTTTCTCCTATTTCTTCCACGTTTATAGCAAGTATGAGTAGCTAAACACTTGTAAGTTGAGTCTAAGGGTGAGCTTTGTTCTTAACCATGTTGGTCAATATCTTCTCAATCATGTTTCATGCTTGTTGACGGATTTCTTTAAGTTCTTCCTTTTGAAACAAAAATAAAGAGTTAAATTCTTACTTAGTTATAGTCATCCTTAGAGTTGATATATCTAATACTTGAATCGATATCTTTCCTCTTTTGATCTCATTGTCTTGAACTTGAAACGATCTGACAACCCATTTTTAGATTTAAAACTCTGATTTTCATCGATATATTTTTCAATCTAGAACCCTAGATCGGGAACTAGGTTTGAGTCATATGGAGAATAAGTTGACCAACAAAAGTTTTGAATGAACCGAATCCGAAGACTTAACCTAGCTTTTTAACCTAGTTTATTCCCTCATTTTTAGCATCTTAAGACATCATTTGACATCCAAAACAAATTTGTGGCTGACGTCCGAAACGTCGAAAAATCAAATTTGCGAAGTTTTTCTCTAATTACTTTTTCCCTTGGATCGATATTTCGAACTCTCCACTATACATCTTTTAAACCTTTAAGGGAAATCCTGTTTTATAAATATTAAACCTTGACTTAGGTTGGCGCCCTAACGATACACTTTTGCCGATCGGTCATTAACCATATATGCATGCAACAAAATGATCTCAATAAATGACATTCATGTCATAGTTCATGGGCCAAAGTCGAGAACGAATATTCAAGATTATCTCAATTTACTTTCAATTCAACGGCTACTAATAATTCATAGGTGGGAGCTACCCCCTTATGCTTCTTTGCATAACTCGGAATGACGTCATTCATTTACCACATTTGGCTGTGATCGCCTCCCTTATTCCTTCGCCTCTCTATATTCTAATTCCCTAGCGGTCGGGGTACCGTTTGAACAATTTATTTTCACAATTATTAACATTTTTCTCGATTAACACATGGTTTACAAAACAAATATTTGCCATGATCAAGTATGACATTCATGCGTAAAACAATGTCTTTAATCCAAAAATACATTATGCTTTAAAAAATGTACACGTAATAACATCGTATTTAAACTTACCTTCTTGTTATATCTCATAGTCTAGCTAACATGTCACGACCTCTATTCCTCATTTCCTACATTCCATCAAAAATATTTCATTCAATATCCAAGTCCAACGTGTTATAAAACAAACTCAAGCCTTACGTTCGTACTTGTTATAATCCCATTATCCGGCTTACCCGGTTCTCGATTGGCCTGAAATACCTACAATACGTTCTAGGTTTAACATTAGGGTCTCAAGATGTTACCACATGGTTTAAAGGAGACCCTCAACATCACATTGCAACAAAATCAAGCTTATGTTGTCTTTGTCTCAAGCCGGCAACAGAACTGACTGTTAGGCTGATCGATCGCGTAACGATCGGTCTATTGATCCAGTGTTGCAGAGCTCGAGTCTGTCTCTGTAACCTCCATGGTAGAATTTGGTTTTCTTCTCTAAATCTCAAATTCTCTGATCACAGAGCTAAAACATGTGTGCAATTAAAGCTTT
This sequence comes from Arbutus unedo, assembly GCA_014822125.1. NCBI lineage: Eukaryota > Viridiplantae > Streptophyta > Magnoliopsida > Ericales > Ericaceae > Arbutus > Arbutus unedo. Next base: position 6,816 of record JABCMJ010004484.1, on the reverse strand, counting down.
CACTCTATGGCCGATTTGTGATCTCTAATGTATTGGCAATTTTTAGGATAAGGTAACAATAAAATTGGTGGGAGATCTTGTAAATTTTAAGGAGAATAGACGACAGTTTTGGCACCAGTTTGACATAATTCACGCTGGCTTAGTAAAAGTATATAATAACAGCAATTTGTTGGTTGTGTTTGGCCCCTTTAAGTCATATCACCCTTTCTTTTGCTGCAACTTGAAATTTCAATTCAATTTGAGCTTGATTTGTTGGCTGATTCGTTTGACTGAATATACTTATGTCTTTTTCGACACTTTCTTCGAAGTTGTCAAATTTCAAACGTCCCTTCGGCTTGGTGTCTTCTGAGTTGATGAGATTTTATCCTTTGGACGGTCACTCAATTCGCATTCATGAGATCTTGAACTCTTGTTCTGCCTCTTGAATGATTTTGTAATATTCACGCACATGTCCACTTGAAGCCGTTATCGGATGATTAGACTTTGATGCTTGACTTGAAATGTGTTTGAGCAACATAGTTTCATGAAAAATATCTAGTTTGGTTCCATCAAGTAATAGTTTTCTTTTTCCATCAAGAACTCATCTTTTCTTGAAACCTGGCTAGTATGAAAATATCTTTTGTCATAGGAAATTTCTTTGATCCCAAGATAAGGTTAATGTGAACCGAGGCATCTATTTGCTTCATATGAATATTGAAGTCTTGAGCCATCACGACTGTTCTGTATCATCTCAATTTTGATTGACTAATTCTATCTCTGATTAAATTGAACTTTGGTTATACAATCTCTTGTATTTTAAATTGAAATTTCAACAACTCGTTCGACGCTTCCATTTTTTTGCTTTTTTTTATAGTTGATGGGCCAACTTCTCAACCATTCTATTGAATTCTGAGTTGGTGAGAGAGAGAGAGAGACCGGGGGGGCGGGTGGCCCCAAACGCAACTAGTTGCCGCCGCAGCAACACCGGCAACAACCAGCAGCCTTTAAACCAACAACAGCTGCAGCGACCGTAGGCAGCAGCCACGAAATTGCTGGAAACCCGAGCCACCACCCACCCCGAGACCCTAAAGACCACTCTTCTCCACCGAAACCTACTTCTCAGCCCTAAAACCGCAATCCTTTTGCTCTTCAAAAGAAGAAAAAGAAAAGGAGAAAATGGGAGAAAGAAAAACAAAGTCCGTGTTCACCGCCGTCGGAGCGCTGCCAATCACCGCCAATGGACGTCGCCATCACCAAAATGGTTTATAAGCCGCCGCCGACGTTTCCAGAGCCTTATCCCGCGAGTTGAGATAGTAATCCGAACTCCCCAAAGCTTGAAATGTATTTTAGCAGAAGGTTGTGAATGAAACAAAAATATAAGAAAAAGAATCATACTGAAAGAATTGAAACTTTTGGGTAAACAAAATATCGAATTTTTCCCTGACTAACTGAAGCTTACAGATTAGCCCATAGAAACTTAATTAAAGATAGGAAAATTTATAATAAACCATGTTATCAAAAATATTTAAAGGGGCAATAGCAGGACTTATGTTTAATAGCATGAAAATATAGATTTAGGTGTATTTGTGAATGTTTTATCGTATTTGCCCTTGCGTAACCACAACATTTACTGTAAATCTATGTAGTTTCAAACACTGCAATTTTATTCCTAGATAACGATTAAAATATAAAAAAACTTGATTGATTACCTAAATGGGGTATAACTTTATATCTGATCTATAAGTAGTGATAAAATAATTATTAGTTCATCACTGAGAAATGCCAAAATTGCTCTTTGATATATCCCAAATTCACCTCTGAAGTTTGAAAACTGGCAATTTGACTCCTAGTTCAAAGGCACGATTAGCTTCAAATTTCACAACATTAAATTACACAGATACATGAAATAATTATTTTAAGGTGTTACAATGATAGATTATATTTTGAATAATAATGATCTATTTTCTATAACTCTTTACCTGAATTAAACTAAGTAAGGTATGATTTTAATAACTTGATTTAACCCTTGAATCACGTATCAAACCGCCATTATTCTACATGACATTGAATAATAAATGCCTAAACTTGTTACTTGAGTTTTTTTTATAATGTTATAATAAATTTCAAATGAGTATCTAATTATTTCTTTTAGAATTATTAGTTTTTGCTTGATTAAGTTATAAATTAAATATGTGCTTTGACTTTAAAATTATGAATTAATTAATGAGCATGCTAAATAACATCAGTGATAATATTTATTGTTGCCCTCATAATTTTTTTGTAACTGATTTAATTTATGGATTTCACATGATTAAATGAATCATGAATAGTATATTCGTTGTATTTTTTTAGTTTCGTAAATTGCATTAATTTATTTTCTTTGACAACTTAGATGTGATTTAGACACAAGAATTTGATTGCGATCATCAAAATTTTAGTTTTCATGCATTTACAAAAAATTAATGAGAGTTGATATTGGTATTTGAGGGTGGCCTACGGACCCATTGATTATGAATTTAAAGGTGACCAACTGGGCCCAATTGCTCGTGAATTTAAAAGTAACCTACGAGGCCTGATTAAGTATGAGTTTGAAACCCTAAGTATGGCACGGTAAGAATTAAACTTTGATGAAGAAGTTAAGAAATAAGGGTGGATATCTACTATAAGTACATCCCGAGTATTTGTTTAATATCTACTCTGAACCCTTGAAATGCTACGTGAGGAGTTTGAATTATACCAGGTGCCATAGTCTTGGAGGTTGTGGGTAAGACGGATCATTGAGGTCAAAATCTTAGGTAATCAACTAGGTTAATGACCAGATAAAGAAATTTAATCCAATCGCATATTCGTGAAATTGTTACATTTTATATACTCATTGTTATGAATTTTGGACTAAGGAGGGTATGATTTTGTCTATTGAGCCTCGTCGCTCATAATATCACGCTAATTAACCCGGTATTCCAATGCAAGGAGTTGAAGATGGAGTAAAAGAATTGCCCGAACCAAGTGACGTTCTTACCGTTGATGAAGAATATACTGAACCATGGCTAACATAGATTAGTTAACTCTACTACTTAAACTTTGTTTTGAACTACGTACTTATTGTTAAATTTTGAAAACTTATTTGATAAAAAAACTGATATGGTTGTGTAATAACTCTTACTTTTGCCGACTTTGGAATCCTTATGAATAATTTAATATTTGTCTAAGTTTTGGGATAATGATATCTTCTAATAGAATGTTTTATTTCTACGAACTAAAAAATCGCGAGGTTACACAATTTTTGGGTTTATTCTCAAACCAATCCGACAAGTTAATATTTGAATTTTGGGATTCCGATCAAAAGGATTATCAGATTGAATTGCGGTAATCAAAATCGAATTGTGCTGGATCGGATTCAGGGTGTTGAGAGACCTAAACACCAGGTACATTGGAGCTTCTTGATGCACGCCTAATGGGTCTCAGCATACCCAGTTTCTTAGATCAGTCAAGCCTAAATCAAGACTGTGGAATTATCAATGTAAAATCGATCCCTAAAAAGAGAAGTAAGCTTTACCGCTTAGGCTAGAAGCACCATCAAGTGTTGCAGATTAAAACAGAAGTTTTTAACCGGAAAACCAATCCAAATTCCAATGGATCGGATAACCAATATTTAAGTTCTTCACTTCTAAGATGCAAGGGGATGATAGGGGAGTCCTATATTCGGAAATGAGGTGGTAAAAACCGCAACCTTGTGAGCTGCTACAGAGTAAAGGGAAGAAGATGAACTTGTGGAGTAAGATGAGAAGTTACTGGGTTGATTAACAGTAGGCAAGTTGGATGAACTTGGGTGATTTATTTTCTTTCTTTTGTATCAGTTGTAACTTTCCTTGTTCCAAATATTGAACTTCTGAATCCTTCTGGGGATCTTTCATGGCACCACAGCCACAAAGGCACAAGGCAAGGGTCTTACTGTCATGACAACTAGGGTTCTGCCATCAAGGGTAAGTTAGCAGAAGAAATCTTGAAGCACAAGATGGAAACTCCCAATTTTTGACGGAAAATCTCAACCTTCTCAAACCATCTGCATGCATAACCTCCTAAATTCTCTCTTACTCTAATGGCGTAGAGTAAGGTGTAAATTATAAGGTTTGGATCACTCGAGGGTAAGGCTTTGAATCTTGATCTTCTGGATTCCGCCCTGGAAGGAGCCTTGTTCACTGGGTTGTACCCCTTTTAAGGAGGGATATAGGGAAGGGGACTCAAACCCAGACATCGGGCCTGAAAAAAGGACCGTGAGAAGAATGCTTGTTCTATGATCCACCATTCGTTCCCAAATTCTTTCATCACCTTCCAAAAGCAGTATTTGAAACAAGAAGAAGAAGAATGCTTACCGTTTGAAGATGAGCAGCCCATACCAGAACCGCAATCCCTTGATTTTGCTGACTCGCTTCTGTTTCCCCTTCCAGATCATACACAATTCGCCAGTCTCCATCAAGAAAGAGAAAACAGAAACAACCGATGGATCCCTTGCTCCGTGCGATACTGAAGATACTAAACCTAACGGCTTCTACACTCTCTACAACTATAATGCAAAATCATTGGCAGTTCCTGTCACCACCACCTAAAACTTTCCATTCGATTACTCCAACACCCGACTAAGTTAATAGGTGACATATTTCTTTCATCTGAAAGTTAGTGCTTTTCAAGTCTCTCATTCTGAACCTCCTCCACTTTTATTCTTGGAAGTTATGTCTTACCTAATCACGGTGGATATTCAACGAAGTAACTCTCAAATTCCAAGTAGCTCTTAGTATTGGAAGCCTACACCATAAACAAATTGGGACATGCATCCACTGGTTGTCTCCAAGAACTCTGAAATTTGGCATCTTCCATCCACTGGGATGCGAATCAAAAAGACAAGCCACTCCGTCCAAAGAATTAGAATGAACCAAAATACCCAAATCAACCACCCAAGAGCATGGGCTGACCACTTGTACCATCAAAGCTCACAAGAATTTTTCAGACCAAGATACTCCACTAAAACACATATTCGTACTGACCAATTACCGTATGCAAGTACCCACCACAGAGCAGATTCTATTCTGTAGCAAGTATATTCTATTTTGTACAACATATACATACTCTCTCTTAAAGTAACTCCACCTATCTCGTGTTTAAGCCATCCTTCCACACTGCATATAAGCCCAAAGGAGGATTTTCTCAGGTTGCTGACTAGTATAGAACAGACAAGGCTGTTTGAGTTGGATTAACATCAAATACCGGTACTACAGGAGTGATGAAAAAGATGGAGTTCTCAAAGTATCATATAACAAGCTTGAAGACCACTATGAGTCACCAAACATAACTCTGAGTCCATAAACCATCACGTAGTTAATAAACCAATGAGGTTGATAACTCGAACAATAAGAAAGGAGAGCTCCACATACCTCTGATTACAGAGCTTAAAGAACAATTCGAAATATCCAAGCATCAAAACACTAATACCTGAGTATATTTACCTATCCTTAATTACCAACTTTGGACCACATATTTGAGATGCAGAGAGAAACTAGAAAATTCTGCGGAAACTGAGATGCAAATTAACGAGATTCCATGCTAAATTTTAGTACCTCACATTTCAACACCATTTCCACATATTGAACAAACCAAACTATAATTTAGTCAGAAGTAAAGGAGAGCATCAATACTCAACAGTAGGAGTTTCAATGGAAAGAAAAGCATCCGCGAAGTATATTACAAATATATAAACTTATCTTGAAGAAAAGAGAAAATCTAAGAGAACGATCAAAACACCTGTAAGATGGGCCTCTTACCAAGCCTCTTGATCTCTCTATCCATTTGACCGGTAAGCATCAAACCAAACATCTTAAAATCACACATAAGAGACCAGAAGGGATGCCCGAATGTGGCTGGAACATTCCCTTCAACAAAGAAATGACTGTACCAAGCAAAACCATAGCCAAATAAAGGCACAAGAAACAAACACCACCAATTAAAGGATAAGGAGTAGATCAAGCAGAGAATGCTAGAAAGAGTCCCAGCAAAATGCCAACGCCTTGTTGCTGGCTTTGAGTGCTGGTTCACATAGAAAGACCAGAATTCTTCCATACTTCTGAAATTCATATTTCCAGAACAAACAAATAGAAACCTAAATCCGAAATTTGATAGCCCAAATCCGAAACTTGACTATTGGGTATTTCTTGTAAGCCCTGATCTCTATATAACCAAATCAGAATCTTGATTATGAAATGTTTCAGAAATCCATAATCGGGAGTAGAGCCAGATATGCCAGCTGGATTTGGAAAATCCAAATCAGATTTTTTGTTTTTCCGACTTGTTCAAAATCCTGATCTCAATGTAGGCAAATCAGAATCTCGACTTCAGATGTTAATGAAATCCTAATCGGTGAGGAGACCGAAAAATGCTAGCTGGGTTTGGATGACTGTGTTGGAAGAATTGTCTCAACGACGGCTACAAGGCTAATCAGGTAATATGAAAACAGATTTGGACGAAATATTTTGTGGTATTGACCAAGTTTCTGTAGGAAGAAGTTTTAGAAGATAGAAATTTGGAAGATTTCTTGATCACTCACCTACCAATCTCTGAAGTAGTAGTTTGTTTGTCCTGAATCAGAAGTTTTGAAGAAAAGTGAAAATTGGTGGGCACTAAAGGGTGACTGGTTGCTCTCCATTGATGAGTGAAGAAAGATCAAATTAGGTTTGAGAAGATTCATCTGAAACAGTCGCATGGGTTTATCTATTCTCTCTTGTCTGATAAATTATTTGTGGTTGATAGGGATGGGTTTTAGTTTTACTAGTATCATTTTGGTTTGTG
>JABCMJ010004483.1:0-46181 GCA_014822125.1 Arbutus unedo | reverse complement strand
AATCAAAAACGAATCGCGATTTGAAGCTCGGGAGCTTAAGAATCGAAGCTTGGAAACTAGGGTTTACGCACTCCTCACCAAATCTTTCAATTTTGAAACTTGAGGTAAAAATTTCTAACATTTAGTATATGTTTATGATGTATTTTAGACATATGTTTTATGTTTAATTCAAGTTTAGAGATTGATATTGTTGTGTGGATGAGTTTAGAGAAAATTGTGAAACTCGCGCATCAGAAAAATCGCCGAGCATTCGGATAGAAATTATAGAAGCAAATCTAGAGTTTTTTTGGAAGGAAGCATCCGGACGAGAAATGGGAGCGTCTGGATGGACGTCCAAACGGACCAAGCTGTTTGGTCCGATTTTTTATTTTTGTTCCGTGGTTCATCTTTTTACCATATTTTCTTCATCCGATGAGTGGTTTATGTCATTTTACTCATCTAGATTGTTTGTGAGAAGTTTAGCTTGTGCAGGCATAACATTGTGGTTTTAGTTTGTATGAACCATGTTTAACATGGGACCCAAGTTCGGGAGTTTTTATTTTTATCTCGCGTGTATCACAACATGTGGTGTTTTACGTGGGAGCCCTTGAGGCCTTAAAATCATATTTTGGGGAGTGTAGAAAACCCGTACTTTCATTTTCCACCATTTCACTCTCTCTCTTCCTAGAGCTCTACATTCTCTCTAATTTCACCACCAATCCACACCACCATTGTCAAATTCTTTTGAGATATGGGAAATTTGGAATGTGCTTGACGTGGAATAAAAAACGGATCACGATTTGAAGCTCAGGAGCTTAGGAATTGAAGTTTGGAAGCTAGGGTTTACGCACTCCTCACCAAACCTTTCGATTTTGAAACTTGAGGTAAGGATTTCTAACCTTTTGTATATGTTTATGATGTATTTAGACACATGTTTCATGTTTAATTCGTGTTTAGAGGTTAACATTGTTGTGCGGATGAGTTTGGAGAAAATTGTCAAACTCGCGCATCAGAAAAATCGCCGAGCTTTCAGACAGAAATTACAGAAGCAAATCTGGGTTTTTTTGGAGGGGAGCATCCGAACGGGAAAGGAGTGTCTGAACGAGCATCCAGACGGGCCAAGCTGTTTGGTCCGATTTTTTATTTTTGTTCTATTTTGTTCCGTGGTTCATCTTTTTAACTTATTTTCTTCATCCGATGAGTGGTTTACTCATCTAGATTGTTTTTTGGAAGTTTAGCTCATGCAGGCACAGCATTGTGGCTTTAGTTTGTATGAACCATGTTTAACCCCCTTGATGTTGGAATTATATCCTTACGCCTTTATTCGAACATTCGTTCTCCTCTTACCATAAGGTTGAGATTTCGCCTAGAGAAATTAGATATGTGATATTGTTGCTCTTTTTGCTTGATACGTGTTAGTCGGTAAATGTTGAATTGTGAATTATTATATTGCATTGACATGACTCCGATGAGAGACGTGCTAGTTAAGTGATGTCTAGCTTCCATTCGAAAATATGCTAATATATTTGGGTATTGTCTACCCACCAATGGGTGACGTGCTAGTTGAGATACGAATAATTAGATTGACATGAGAATCGTTGGTGGAATTAACTTAACATGGTATTCTAGAATTGTTATCATATATTGACGGTTTATGGTGTTGTTCATTTACGCGTGTTATTAGGAATTATTCATGTAGCATGCCATATCACCTCATATTCATATAACATTGGTATAGATATCTCTATTGGCCATTGTCACTCACCCTTTCATTCTTTCAAGTACTGTTCCGGATGCATGATATGGACTTGCATAGATGCATAGTGATGTATGTTTTAAAGGAATGTCATTATAGGAGTTATAAGTCATATTTAGACCTAACTTTTTGAAAGATGTAAAGTAACTCCTCTTTTGTTAGAACTATGTACTCGAACCTAAATCGTTTGTAATAATTGAACATGTTACTTTTGGTTAATTTGAGCTTTTATTTGAAAATATGAATATTTACCTTACTTGAAATCGAATGAATGACAATAGCGAAAATAACTTGTCTTGAGGTTGAATGTGATTCACTTAACTTGTCAACGGTTCACTTGTCATGCATGTTCTTCATGTTCAATCAACAAAATTAAATCCATATGCAAGACAACGAAATTAAACTAACTCAATCAATTTCTTCAACTGGCAAATTAAATAGCCAAAAATGAGCATGGTAACTCCTGAAGTTGACCCAACTCCAATTAACCTATATTACCTTGACTCCACCAATGAGCCCTTGGGTAGTTTAGCCATATGAGGGCCTATTTTGGGTTTAAATAAAATTAAAGAGAATGAAACGAAAATTGAAAGAGAAATGAGAACGATGAACCTTGTAAGAAGTAGAATATATAGGCAAATAGAAACTGAGGACTGATCCACAAATGAATAGAAAAAAACTCGTATTGCAATTGGAAGAAGAAGAAATAAATTTTGTTATGGAACTTGACATGAAATTTACTGGAGGTCTCGGTACATAATATCATATTTTTAGTATGTTCTGTGAACACATACAACGATGATGAAAAATTAACAATAAGCATGTGAGAAAGACCAACAGTACACTTAAGTTAGTCTTTACACTTCCACAATTTTGTACTAATTCAACAATGAAGAAGGCAATAATTTTTGCCTTGAGTCCTTTAAGCTGTTAAATTTTTCCCTAAAAGAAATAGATTCAACACCAAAAGAAGTCAACATAAATTGAAGATACACAGAAAATAACTAAAAATAATGTTGAAACCAGAAAGACCAGAAAGAACAATAATAATAAAACGTAATTGGAACAATAATAATTAAGGGGCTTAGTATTCAAATTGAAACCAGAAAGACTAAAACGGAATTCATCCTAAAGTCGAAGGGTCAAACTTCAAGGGTATGATAGAACAATAATAATAAAACGTAATTAATCACAAATCACAATTGAAAAAAAACTATGTGTTGTAAATCCCAAGTGCATCATCCATCAATTCCATTAAAACCTTAAAAACTCAAGATCATCCAAAATAGCTCCAACAATGTAAAAAAAAACTCCTACGGCCCATAAACCACCAAATGACAGGTAAATAGAAAATAACTAAAAATAGATATTTGAAATCTAACTACTGAATCCATAACAAGTAATCAACATTTGAAAGATGGAAATAACTGACATAAAATAAATACTAATTATCACGATCCATCTATTTTTGAAAGTTGAGGTCTAAGTCCTTGAATCTACATCATTACCTATAAATGGTTAGTTTACAGAAAAATATAAGTCAGAGTTCGAGTAGAAAGTCATATTGAAATATCGACATATTGATTAAAACATGTTCGCATCAATAATAAAATATACATAAACGACAAGATAAATAATCGACTAAATGACCACAATGTTATCATGCTCAACATGCAACTCATGCAATATTTCAACAGTCTTGCATAGAGGGCTGCCTACCTTGGGGACCCTATCATAGAGTTTATGGGCTACTTCAACTGTCGAGCCACCTCTTTACCCACTAGTTTTACGGTCTTTCACTGGAGGAATCACAAAAATCCCAAGTCGAATTTACGGATTGCTCTTACCGTTGGACTATCTTCTACCCGATATTTGACATCTATGCATGATCATATGAACCAATAATAACAATTTCAGACTTAAACAGTAACTACAAATATACCGGAAGGCAAGAAATAGGCCAGGAATCCAAGAATAACTATTATGTTTTTCAATAGGTCGCTTGAGTGAAAAAAGTTATGTAATTAGATTGAACCTTAAAAATTCTAAAACGTTATAATATGTAAGTAGAAATATTTGGTTCAATATCAATAGAAATTACACTCTACAAGCTTTCAAACGATAGGTAATAGGTTAAAAACGGAGTTCAGACGACACCGTCGTGTCAGTTTAAAGTTGGGTACCTCATTTTGGAACACCAAAATTGCTTCGTCAAATTCAAAAGAAAAAATAATTTTGCTCAGGTAAAACTAAAATACAATATATATATTTTTTTAAGTTCTATTTGTGTAATTTCAAACAAAATAAATGGTGCACAATTTCAATACTCATACTAAAAGCTATAATCATTTTTTCAAAATGTGTTAGTGTAGTCTGCACAGGTGCAAATCTACTATAGCTCATTCACGAATTTTTCTAGAATTTTGTACTTTAAATTAGCTTATTGATTCGCACCCAAAAGTGTGCTTAATACTTATATGAACCCCTTGACTTGTGTGTGAATCCTATTTAACGAAGCGTATTTTATATGCGTTTATAAGTTAATGTATGTCTTGGATGCTAGTATGTTTTCGAGGTATTTGCAGGTTTGTAAGAGTTTTTGGAAGTTAAGAAGTTCGAACCATGAAGATGGAATAAAAGCCAACCAAGTGAAAAAATCAGAGCTACTATTGGTAGTGAGTAGGATCCAACACTACCGATAGTAAAACACATTGCCCAAATTTGAGGACAAGAGCTACTACCGCAACTTACATGTTACTACCGGTAGTAGTGCAAATCCGAAAAATTATTTTTATTTTGGGATTTTTATTTTCTTTATGTTTGTCTTTATCTATTAGTTTCCTAATGTAATTAGGAGTGTTTACTTTATGTCTATTTCTTAGGAATCCTATTAGGGATGGGGATAAGTTTTTGTTGAGGATTATTTCTGAAGACAATATCGTTAATTTCAAGTTTATCAATTATTCTTTTTCTTCATCTTTTGTTCTTGATTTCTTATGGATTTCATTAAATCCATGAGGAATTAATCCTCCAAGGACTCGATTCACCGGTGAAACATTGAATCTCGATTCAATAGTGAAACATTGAATCCCGACTCAAGGTAATTCGATCCTGGCACAAGATTTTCAATTTATGATATCGTTTTATTAATCAAGAACTATTTTGAAATCAATCAAGGATTTTTGTATAATTTTTGCTTGTGTGTCGACAATCTCCATTGGTACACACAATTCTTAGATCTACAAGATTTTAATTTGAAAATCTAATTTTCTTATCTTGATTATAAAAAGATGATCAATCTTTCTTGGTTTTTGATAAACCCTAATTTTTCCATCATCCGATAAATGTTCGATCTTATAGAACCGAATTTGAGTTATATTTATTCGAGGATTGGATTATTATGAGTCGTGATCAATGTGGATCCCGAGAATTGAATCTTCTTTCTTTTCACTTTAAATCGTTCTAAATCTCACTACAATATTTTTTCCACATATATTTTAAACATTTTCTTTCTCTCTCCCGATAAACTTTCAAATTACTCGTTCCCTATAGATTCGACTCTAGACTTCCGGATGTATTATGCTACAACTGATCAATTGATCCTACATTTGGGATACACTTTTTACTGACACCGGTTGACGACAAGCATTTTTGGCGCCGTTGCGGGGGAACTGAGTGGATTCAAAAGTTTATCGCTTCTTTTCTTGGCAGCGACAATTGGTGAGATTCGTTTTTTGCATTTTGTTTTTTTTAGTTTTTTTATTTTATTTGTTGTTCTCTGAAAATTTCAAAAAAATTATAAATAGATGGACTTCCGTAGAGATTTTAATTATTATCAATATGACTTTTTGGCGGATGAAGAAAAGTTTGCGGGTGTAGAGTTTAATAGTTGGGGTTCGAATAGCTACCTGAATTTTGACAAAGGTTGTCATCCAAATTATGGTTGGGACATTGAATATGCTAGTGAGCTTGCACCCTTTTACTATCAAGAACCAAATTCTCAATTTCAAAACCATGGGACGCAAGGCTATTCGAATAATTGTTCGGAATTCTACTAATATACCCACAATAGGTCGTTGGAGGACACTTTACAATTATTCATCCAAAGGCAGATTGAGATTAATGAACAAACCTCTTGGGCCCATGGAGACATAAAATTCCAGCTTAATGAGTTGACCATTGCTATTGAGAAATTTCAACAAAATGAAAACCACGCGAGTGTGCTTGAGATGAATCTCTATTTTGATGATGATGAATGGATACTGCTTGAGATTCCTCCTCCACTCTTTTCGGCTCTGAAAATTAGCTTAGAGTTTTCAACTCTTCAAATTAATCTCACGGTTGATTTGTTGGAGCCCATAGAATTGTCACCAACCATTGGTCTATCGAATTGTGGTTCAAACTTTGCGTGCGATTTTGTTATAAGAGATGATCCCCCATGTCCTTTTTCAAAGAGTTGTCTTGAGATGTTGCTATTTGTCCACCCGTTTCATTATTTTGAGAAATTTGTTCTATTTTTTGTGGGTTGCATGACACACATCTTATGCCACAATCTTTACACTCTTTGAAGATGTGATGTCATGTATCAACTATTTTGGTGGCATGACCCCAAAATCCTTGATTATAAGAAGTGTCGTCGTTCAAGGAGTCTCGTCTAGTTGATAAAACTTAGCTCTTTTTGGGAGGAAACCAAAGTAGTAATTATGTAGTTTTTTTGTTAGTTTTTCCTTTCGTATCTTTACTTTATTTTCTCTTGTACTAATGAGTGTTTATGAGTGTTTGTGCTTCTTTTTATAGACAAATTTTATTGTGAAAAATGCTCGAGAGACTCATCGGTGTAAGTATTTTCGTTTCTCCCTCTCGCCTTTACTTTAGTATTTCTCTATGCTTTAAGTATTGAGAACAATGCTTCATTTAAGTTAGGGGGTGGGGACACCTTCGTATCATTCTATTCAAAAAAAAATTGAAAAATTAAATTTTTTTTTGATCTCTCGATAGTTGGGCATTTGGCCATATTTTGATATTTTTCCTTGATATTCACCTATTGTGAGTATTTGTTTGCGAAATGAGTCGAGTTTTTGAATTGAAATTCATTGAGGGTGTTAATCTTGTGAACAAGTTCATTCATGTTTTAGTTGTTTTTCATTTGTTTTAAATAGGTTTTTCTCATTATTTTGCTTGCACGTTCATTTGGGGACATAGTCAATATTTAAGTTGAGTACACACTCATAGCGGTCTTTTGGTAAAGTAGATGACTTGCAAAGAACTGCTCTTCTTGAGTTTAATCCATGAAAAAGAGATAAAAGAATATCCGTCCTTGAAGAAAAAAATAAAAAAATAAAAAAAAATTAGAGCACAAAAGATTAAAATTTATTTCATCTGCTCAAGGGGTTGCTCACTGAGTAACCGGAGCTTCTTGCCTAATTTAAGTAGGGAGTTTCGCGTAAAAAAAGTGAGTAGTTCGCTGCCTACTTAGTAATCGGACTTTCGGCCTAATTCAAGCTGGAACGTTCGCATCAAACGGTGGGTAGCAAGTCAAACAATAGATGGATGTGGCAATATTATGGATTTACTGAAGTCAAGAATTGAGACTGCGTCTATGCAAGTTATCTTTGGCAGCATGAGTATCAATAATATGTGTACGAAATTTAAATGTGTGGCTGTATCCACTTATGATTTTCACTTCACAAATGATTAATGAGTGATCTCTATTCGAGTACAAGTGGGAGGATGACTTATTTTTAATTTGCAGTTCGCTTGATTAACATTCTTAATGGTTGATATTCGCTCACTTGACTTATTTCATATTCGATTCACTTGCACGGAGGGAATGTTAAGCGAGTTCAGAGATGTGGTTGATCATTTGACTTTTGAGTGATCTTGTTGTATGGTGTTTGTGGGTATCATCACTGGACAACCCTCACGAGACTTCACTCGTCCTACCAGGGCCACCCGAGGGCTCAAAAGACATATTCATAATTTAGTTAGTGACGTAGTTCCCTTTGCTAGAGACTAGCAAAATCTAAGTTGGGAGGTGTGATTCGCACCCAAAAGTGTGCTTAATACATATATGAACCCCTTGACTTGTGTGTGAATCCTGTTTAACGAAATTTATTTTATATGCGTTTATGAGTTAATATATGTCTTGGGTGCTAGTATGTTTTCGAGGTATTTACAGATTTGTAAGAATTTTTGGAGGTTAAGAAGTTCAAATCATGAAGATAGAATAAAAGCCAACCAAGTGAAAAAATCAGAGCTACTACTGATAGTAGGATCCAGCACTACTAGTAGTAAAACACATTGTCCAAATTTGAGTAGGCAACTTGAGATCGAAACTCATACTAACAATGCTTGAAGACATACATAGTAAGATAATGTCCAGGATACAAGTTAGATACTAGAAGACAGTCAAGTGGAAGTCAAGTGTTACACACAATGTTTGCAAACGAATGATTGATTTGGGGTACGAGTCTAAAAAGTGTTATGTGGCTATCTTAGGGGGTGGTGTGTATGAGGTTAGGGAAAATGGAGTAGGTTACATCGTGAATTTAGGGAAAATGCACTGCGTGTGTAGGGTGTGAGAAATATGAGGACTATCTTGCAAACATGCTCTAGCGGCAATCACATATGGTAGGTTGAAGGTGGAGGATTCATACATATTACCATAAAAATGTGTACTTTCAGTCATACGATATGATGATCCATCACATACTTGACCATTCTATGGGGACACCTCTTCTGGGAGAACCTTTATTGCCTCCACCCTTACGTAAATAGAGAGGCATGCTGAAAAGTAAGAAAAGAGGCCTCGATGAGGCACCAGTCAGTCCAAACAATTGCTGACACTAAGATGCACGTGGTGTAAAGGGTTTGGTCATAACAAGAGGACATGTCAAAGAGTTCCTGTTAGGGGTAGTAGAGGCAATATGGGTAGGGGAATTCCAATTAGTAGGGGTCAGAGTGTTGCACCAAGAGGAGGCAGGAGAAATACACGTGCATGTTCTTAATGTGTGACGTAAGTAACATCATCTCCTTAGTCTACTCAATATAAGGACTTTTTCTTTTTTCATCTGAATTTTTTTTATATTGGGCCTTGCAATTACAAGTACTAAACCTTAAAATTGGCTTTAATCTTAGGAAGCTGCTGGAAGCTGAGATGTTTTTGGAGATAACATCAACCTTTTGGACATAGTAACAAACTTTTGGACATATGGATAGAGACAGACTCTTAGATCCATGCTTCTTTTTGCTCAGGTAGGAATTACTCTGTAATTATAAGTATTGAACTTCTTTTTTTTGGGTAAATGGTATAGTTTAACTACTTGTATGACTTATTAATAGATATGCTTATATTAATGCATTGCTTTTGTGATGGATATAGTTCTATTAATGGATATGAGTTATTACCCTTCAACTACTGCTTATAGATGATTATGTTCAACTGCTACTTATGTTCTTGTTGTTTAATCCATGTTCCGCTATTACTGTTGCTATGTCATGCTGCTGTTATGCAGCTTAGCAGTGTCTGCTACTGCTGCTGTTTGAAATGGAATTTCTGCTGTCATGGACATGTTTGAGTGCAGCTTATGCTGTTGTTCAGCTGGTGTGTGTAGAATTAGTTGTTGCTTTCTTGCAACTTCTACTGCTGGTGGTGGTGGTGTGCAGCATCAGCTGCTTGCTTGCAACTTTTACTGTTGCTTGCAGCTACTGGTGTGCAGCTTATGTTGTTGCTGCTAGTGGTCTACAACATCAGCTGCTTGCTTGCAGCTTGCAACTTCTGCTGTTGGTGGTGTACAACATCTGCTGTTACCTGTTAGCAGTTTATGCAGCAGTGCTACTATAGCTGGTGTACAGCTTATACTGTTGCTAGTGGTGGTATGCAGTAGTGCTATTGGTGTGCGGCTTATGCTGTTGCTACTGGTATGCAATAAGTATGCAGCTTATGAGAGGTTATGGTATTCAATTTACCGCAGTGCAAACAGATTAACAACAGGAAATCAATTCAATAGAAAATGGATTTCAGAGTCATAACGGATTACATAAGGAAATGAATTTCATAGAGATAAGGAAATGAAAATGGATTTCATAGCCATAGCAAAATGGCTTTCACAACATAATTTTTCGTTTTTTTATCTAAATTGTGGTTACTTAAGTAGCATTCCGAACAAGGCCACCATGTTAATGACCACAGAAATGATGAAACACATCTTCAGCGTAGCCATGTTTGCTTTAATCACTTGAATCCTTGTCGAGAGGCTTTCCTAATTATTTTGTTGTTCAACTTCATTTGTTGACATATTCATAGGTTGAGAGGTCCAACCAGTAGTGTTTTCTCCTTTACATCATTCCCACATCGCGCACTCTTTATATGGGCATGTCTAGTAAAGTTTTTCTTTATTTTTCTCATTATTTGTGACTCTTGGGATGATATTTGTCTCGTAATGACACATTTTGTTCCGAACCCTAATGATGCTTTCGATACTAGATGACATGTTTATAGGTAGAAAAAAATTACATCGATAAATAAATAAATAAATAATTAATTAACTAATGCATTTGTAAAATAAAATTAACTAAACTCAAAAAAATTACATAAATTGCGGCTTTGGTGAGGTGAGGTGAGGTGAGATGAGGAGATACACCAAATGCCTCACAAAAAAAACTGGGCAGCCTTCTCCTACCACTCCCAAGGGCATTTTAGGTATTTTTTAAAAGATATCTGCTGACACTAGCAAAAACTAACTTAATTTTAACGGAGTTTCACGGCAGGGGAAAAACAGTGTATTAGTTTCAAAAGTAAAAGAGGTAATTGTATTTTTTAAAACTATAGGGGAGATCTCTACAATTGTAAGAAACCTCAGGGAGCTCAGTGCATTTTACCCCATTATTAATTTCCGGGGAGGCGATTGTAGGTCGAAAGTTTGACCATCGTTGCATCACTTGTGTTTTCCTCTGCGACTGAATCGAGAACAAGTGAAGAACCTGATGGATGGGGTAGGCAGCTGCACTCCCCTTCCTGCTAAAACCAACCTCAAACCACCTCTAGCTCTCCTCCATCTCCCCTGTTTCCCCAAAAATTATACCCCCAACCACCGCATCTTCAAAACCAAAGCATCAACCCCATTTCCTCCTCGGCAATCCCAAACACCTAACAAAGCCCATGACAACAAGAAGAAACAGCATAAGTTTCAACCCAGAAGAACAAGGAAACCGATGTTCAGGGAAGCAGATGCTTTCCCATTATCCATACCACTTCACACCAAGAACCCGAATGCCATATACAATGACATTCAAAGCTTCGCCAGTCAAAACAAGCTGAAGGAGGCCCTGTCCATCTTGGACTACTTGGATAGAAAAGGTGTCCCCGTTAACCCCACCACATTCTCTTCCCTCATCGCCGCTTGTGTCCGTTCTAAGTCTTTAACAAATGGTAGAACAATCCACGCCCATATTCGGATAAATGGGCTTGAAAAGAATGAGTTTTTATGCACCAAGCTTGTTAATATGTATACATCTTGTGGTTCCATCGAAGACGCGAAACAGGTATTCGATGAAATGCGCAGCCTGAGCGTGTACCCCTGGAATGCATTGCTTAGGGGAAATGTGGTTAATGGTAAAAGGCAATATGGTGAACTAGTACAGACCTTTTCAAAGATGCGAGAGTTGGGGATTGATTTAAATGTGTACACTTTCTCTTGTTTGATCAAGAGTTTCGCTGGTGCTTCCGCGGTTGGGCAGGGTCTAAAGGCACACGCCCTTCTGGTAAAAAATGGGTTAATGGGCAGTCCCATCATTCAGACGAGTTTGATCGATATGTATTTTAAATGTGGGAAGATAAAGCTGGCCCGCCGCATGTTTGATGAAACTTTTGAGAGGGATGTTGTTGTTTGGGGGACAATGGTTGCGGGTTTTGCTCATAATAGGCTGCAAAGGGAAGCAATAGAGTATGTGAGGTGGATGAGGCGGCGAGGTTTGGATCCAAATTCAGTGATACTGACTACGATTCTTCCTGTAATTGGGGAAGTGGGGGCTCGGAAACTTGGCCGGGAAGCTCATGCTTACGTTATCAAGA
This sequence comes from Arbutus unedo, assembly GCA_014822125.1. Classification (NCBI taxonomy): domain Eukaryota; kingdom Viridiplantae; phylum Streptophyta; class Magnoliopsida; order Ericales; family Ericaceae; genus Arbutus; species Arbutus unedo. The sequence continues at coordinate 34,374 of JABCMJ010004483.1, read as the reverse complement.
CAAAGAGCTATTCGAAGCAGTTGTTTATTCAATCTTCTTTGATTGATATGTACTGCAAGTGTGGGGACATGGTTTCGGGAAGAAGGGTTTTCTATAGCTCAATGGAGAGGAATGCTGTTTCATGGACTGCATTGATGGCCGGTTACGCCTCAAATGGGAGGCTTGAACAGGCTTTGAGGTCAATTGTCTGGATGCAGCAAGAAGGATTCATGCCTGATATTGTCACAGTTGCGACTGTGCTTCCCGTTTGTGCACAATTGAAGGCTTTGAGGCAAGGAAAGGAGATTCATAGTTTTGTTGTGAAGAATGGTTTCCAGACACATGTTTCTGTGGTTACTTCCCTTATGATGATGTACTCAAAATGCAGTCTCGTGGAATATTCTTCTAGACTATTTGAACGCATGGAGAAGAAAAACGTGATTGCATGGACGGCCATGATCGATTGCCACGTAGAAAGGGGGTGCCCGCAGGAAGCACTCAGTGTGTTTCGCTCTATGCAGTTGTCAAAGCACCGCCCGGATTCTGTTGCAATTGCAAGGATGTTAAGTGTTTGTGGGCAACTTGGAGTATTGAAACTGGGGAAGGAGATTCATGCACAGGTCCTGAAGAAAGATTTGGGGTCAATCCCATTTGTGTCTTCCGAAATTGTGAAGATGTATGGAGTTTGTGGAGCAAATGACAAAGCAAAGTTGGTTTTTGATGCAATCCCTGTCAAGGGATCAATGACATGGACAGCACTTATAGAGGCTTATGGATACAACGGCCGTAACGCAGACGCATTGAGTCTTTTTAAAGCAATGAGGTCTGGTGGTTTCTCTCCAAATCATCATACTTTCAAAGCAGTTCTATGTATTTGTGAGAGAGCTGGATTTGCTAATGAAGCTTGCAAAATCTTCAATTTAATGACTCGAAGATATAATGTTAAACCATCTGAAGAACACTACTCAAGCATCATCGGACTGCTCACCCGCGTGGGTCGCATTGAAGAAGCTCAAAGATATGTTGAGTTGAGATCATCAATGACATCGTGGAAGGAGAAAGGGGATCTGGTCATTGTGCGTCAAACTTGAGCAGTCAGGCATCGCTCTGGTGATTGTATAGGTCCTCTCTCGTGATTGATTGTATAGGTAAGTTCTAACATTATGTATCATCAATAAGGTCTCTGTGAAGGATAATCTCTTCGTAACAAAAAATAGGATGGTTCAGAAACTTTTATGTGAAGTTTTGCTGAGTTGCACGGTAGCTATATACTGGTTATTCTAGGGTCTTGGTGATATACTTGAATCTTCCATAGATCTTTGGGACTCTCACTGTTTCAGTTTTTGGGACCTGTGGCTGTGGTTCTAGTTTGTAAGTTTTCCTTCCCCAGTTTTAAGTTTAATTTTTTCGAGGTTAATCAATGCTTTCTTACTCCCTTATAACTTGCAATATGATCAACAACCGATATTTTCCTTGTAATTGTTTCCCATAAAACAGCTATAGATTAAAGACTGATATTTTCCGTGAAAACGCTATAAAAGACATTAGTGAAAAGAGGATGCAATCCTATTTTTTTGATGCATAGTCCAAGTTACTTGTTAATTTAAGAGGGGAAGATATTTAGGCAATAACCCTTTTAACTTCATGTGATGTGTTTGTTAATGGTTAGCTAAACCATCAGCCAGCCTTCCAGCCTCTCTGTTGTGAATATTTCAATTGGTATCTATATTTGAATCTTGGATTTGAAGACAAAAAATTGAGAAGGAAAGAGAAATGGAATAATTTGTGCATATGCAGTTTCAGCGCACTTCAAATGTGGAAAACAAGATGACAGAGAAATCAAAAGAATAAACTTCTGTACAAATCTTATTATATTTTCTGTTTACCTTTTCCTTTCGCTTACTGAATACTCTCCATTTTACATGAAAATCAAAGGCGTGTCGTCAACCTTATCGACCTAGGGTGCTCTACACCTAGTTGGTCATTGCTAAGATTGTGAGAGGGCTTGTTGCTAGTGGAACCACTGTCTCTAGTTTATCACTTGTCAAATTGCATCCGACGGGATCTTCGTTTTCATCTATCTGTTTTTTTATCACCCCTTTTTTCGAATGAGTGAACAAATAGTCCTCAATTTTATTTTATTCATCCCATTGTAAATATGTTTTTGTTCCAACATTTTATTTTGTTGAGCATATCCTTACATCTATTATTAGTATTTGCGTGTCTCCGATTGCATCCTCGCTTTCCAAGTTTTTTTATTTGATTGGGTGTAAGCTTTACATAATGTGAGAACTTTAGAATAACCCCCACTATTTGATTTTTAGGGATCAGCTCTGTCTAAAGTGTACATCAGAGTTATCTATTCCCGTACCGGCCGGTATACATTCTATATCGGCCTCGTATCGGTACTGGACCACCGGTATACCGTTTCGGACACTATTCAGGCTTCTTCTGCCCGGTACTGTACCAGTTCGTAATTTTTTATTTTTTAAAAAATTTCAACTAATGGATTTCTTTTTTGGTAATTAGACATAAATTTATACTAAAATTATCCCCTTTTATTTGATGATTTGTTTTGAAATTGTGATGCTTTATTTTATATGTTCAATGTGATTTTTTGTTAAAAAATATTATTTAAGAAATATATGTTAATTTTAGCGACAAATCTAAAACGGTATGCCGGTACATACTGGTACCGGTACGTACATACCAATAACAAAATCGGTATAATCGCTGGTACGAAATTGATAATTTTGGTGTACATGGGTATTCGTCTTCATAAGAACCGAGATGAGGTGAAATCTTGTCACAACTCAAGCACAAATCTCTTCCTCGTTTTCTACTTATGCAACTTCTTTGCAGACTTAGAGAGAAAACGATTCGGACAACAACCAAATTGAAAGATAAGGATTCAACAGATTCGAGAATTTCAGAGAGGAAGCAAATGCCTTCGATTATCCATCCAACCCTGATATCAATACGTTGAGGCCACGAGTCTTCCTCTATTTCAAGCGTAGCCTTTTTTTGCCTCAAATTTCCTCTGATCATTCTCCTCGTTTTAAAGGGGCACCTGTGTGGCTTAATTTGGTGTAATGGATAAAACCAGTAAATTTGAGCGCGTCAACGACGATTAACTTGTCCTTATGAGTGAATGAGCCTAATATGTGCAATAAGTTATTGTGTTTATCGCTTTTTTGCCTCAATTAAGATGACTTGGTCAATAATTGCCAACAAGTTTGAAAGCAGAGAATCAATTCTTCTAAGCCTTTGCCTAAATTTTTTTTTTTTTGTATCCACTTCCTTACACATATCATTGCTTGCACGTCCCACGTCTTTCAACTTTCTTCATGAGTGGAATAATATACCCATGGCTAATTATTGAGTACCTGACGAACCAAAACACTTTTGCAGTGTGTCACACTATAATACCTTGTTTGGCTTCATATTGTATTCCCTTATCTATGCATCGTCTTCTCAACGATCTCCCATTTTATGATGTCAAACATATCCCCCACTACAATTTTTCAAGCTGAATGATGCCTAGTACAAACCAACTATGATATGGGCTCTGGCTATCATCTTTTCTCTATGAAGTGAGCTTGCCAACTTTGCTCGCCTTTGTTGATTCTATTGTCTATGCTTTCTCATTCTTTGTCGTACCATTATATCTCTCAAACAAGTTGTTTCTGAATGAAGTGAATGGGATTCTTCCTTTCTTTCACCTGTGAAGGACAACATCCCACCGATAATTTCCATCAAAGTTGTTCTTGTTGACCCCTTCAAACATTTCTTTGTTGCTCCTCCTACCAATGTGAGTGTGATGAGACGTAGGTACACCCATTTCCTAAGGAAAAAAGACAACAAGTGCCTGTGATAGAGTCCTTAATAGTTGTCATTTCCAAACCCCGGCCCGCTATATCATCCTTGATGATGGGAAAGAGCTCCAACCATTCTCATTGTTCGGAGCTTTTGGAGGCAAGTCCGACTTTACAAGGACGTCTGGCTAGATCAAGTATGTGAACCACTTAATCCTAACCAACATGACACTTCTGCGAAGATGCATGACTTTCCATGATTACATCTTTTGCATTCACATGTTGTTGAGCTCTAGTCATTACATTGGCCATGCTTTTTTAAACATATAATAAATTATTTTTCAGTCTTATAATATAATTTTTATTTTTGACATGTTCGCATTTAATTGATTGTGTTTAAAAAGAAGATAAAAAAAAGAGATTTAAAATAATATATATCGGTCTTTTAAATTCTTTTCCCATTTTCATTGTTATTATTTAATAACTAATTAGTAATTTAAACAAATAAATGGGATTTTGTTTTAGGTACATGTACCAAAGTATATTTTCATCCACGTACGTATTTTCTGAATGCACCATCTAAAGACTTATTTTTATTCTTTGGTTTATGAGCTTGACTTAATCCAATTCGCCCTCCTAGATTTCACAGTCATTTTCTTGTGATTGTCAATGTCCACTTTTCCTTCAAATCGTTCACAAACAAAGAGAGATTGAAAAATCATGAACCTATCCCATTTAAAAGTTCCTTAGACTTCTATTGCTATTGATTTATTTCTCCTTGTTTCTCCAAACTTCCTTAGGAAGCTTAAACTTAATTAATTAAAACCTATAATAATGTGCCTATATAGGCTGCCAAATTCCATTTTCTAGTTTCACAATTCATTGTGTATAACATAAGTCTCTTTGATAACTTCAAAACCCCTTTGAAACTCTAACCTAATAACTTCTATCCTATCTAAACTAGGCCTATAAATACTTCTGTAGTGTTACTCCATTCCACATCTCACGCCATTTTATACAGAGAATAATCTAGAGAGAGAGAGAGAGAGAGAGAGAGAGAGAGAGCAATTTTTAGAGAGAAGAGGAGAACCTCTGCCAAGCAATTTTTCCACCTTTCCGAACACTGTTCTTTGTCAGAATCATCGCATAAAGATAGAAACACATATCTTGTAATCATAGATTCATGCAATTTGTAGATATTATGTGTAATTGTTTTTAGAGAAATAACATATTTTTATTGGGTCACGGCCCAAATTATTAGATGTTGTCCAAATTACACAACACTTGCACATGCATACACTTTTTAATGTGTTATGATGTCCACAAATTCCCATGAGATCTCGTGAGAGCAAGAATGTCAACCTGACTATATTTTGCTATGTTGTTTCTAGTAAAGTAGAAATGTTGTTGAGATTCTGAAAGAAAATGTTGTTGAGATCCTGAAAGTTATGTTGATGGAATTTATAACGTAACAAGGCCATGATGAAATTCTGATTAGTTCATTTTATAGTCGTTATGCTGCTGATTTTATTTTCGAAACCTAGTGAATTTGTATGTGGAAAAATCTAGAGTCATGCGTTAGGGATACTAGACCGGATGCCGCATGTGACACGGTAGCGGAAGATGTCAGAGAGTGCATTGTATTCGGATAATGTGTAAAGACACTAAGGAATTTTAAAGGAAAGAGGAAAAAGATTTAACCCGTGGTGATAGTTTGATTCGGATTTGAACCATGTGCTTATGGCATAATTATGCCAAGTTGATTATGATTTGATTATAAGGGCTCCAACTAAGAGGAGCTGGAGACAGTTGAATGTGACTTCGGGACGTCTGCGATGGTAGCTCTATACCCGAGCGAGTCGCGACCAGTGTCTTGCACGTCCTTGAGCCGATAAGGAGAAGCGGTTAAGGTTCGTTGTGATTGGACTTGGTGAAGCCGCATTCATGGGATCTAGATAGGGTGAAGTAGGTATTGTCCTAAGTGGACGGTAGAAGGTCCCTGTCTTGCTAGGTTGGTATTCAGTCAAGTATGTAACCTTAAACTACGGGCCCTTTGTAGGGAAGGATTGGTCAATATCAACCGATTACCTATGCTAGTGTTTAAAAGGTAGGATTGAATTCTCAAGGTGGAGAATCCTAGAAACTTAAATAAAAAACTTATGTGTTTATTCTCGTTGCTCTATACTATGTTCTTTAATGTGATTATTATATTTGTCAAATTGCAATGATTCTTGGATTAGTGTTTCGGGTATATTTTTCGCTGAGTATTATGCACTCATAGAGCAATTTATCTGCCCCTAGCATTCATACCAGACGAAGAAGTGAAGGAAGAGAAGTAACTTGAGCTGGAAGAGCTGGGTTTTGGAGTTGAAGATTGTAATAACACATTGAGACTTTACCTTTAGAAGCTCTGTTATATTATTTCCAATCACAATGTAAACCTAGAAGGGTATTTTAGTAATTTTTGTCAAACTTCCGCAAATAATATTTTATTTTTTAATTCACATTTATAAATTAATGTTTTAATTACGTTTTATTTAAAGTAATAAAATTAAAATATTTTAATTAATGTTCCGAGAAATCGGGACATTACACTCAAGGGGGGGACATTCGGAGAGATGATAAAAGAACTGGCTTGGCTGGAGTCACCCCATGAATGTCATGAGGGCGATCTTGTCATCAATCTCATCTACCACTAGCGCTTGATCATTGAAGCACTTAAGTTAATCCTTGAGCGTTTCTTTGCTCATTTGTTTGATGTTCAATAGGTGTGTAGTCGGTCGGTGTGGTCATGCTAATAATCTCATTGAAGCTATAATCTCAATTTCGGATAACTCAATTTCTAGCAAAAATCCTAAAATCAGAATCTGCCAAAAACGAAGGCTCGCTCGAGTAATCTGTTATACTTTTTACAGATTTTGACTTTTTGAAAACAGAATCCAAAACCCGATATCTTGGTAGACCGTCCGAGAGAGCTATAGGCCGCTCGAACGACCTACTGAAATCTAAAAGACTTATAGAATGTTGACTGGACTTCCAGGCAGTAGATCTAAACCATAACCACCATTGTTTGGTATGTTTACACTACACAAGCATCCATAAACATGTTATGTATGTCCACGAGTCCCTGTGGGACTCTGTGTGAGTGGTTTACCAACTTTGACCATGAATCGTATGTTATCGTATGTTAATGGTGTTATGGTTATGTTTATGGTATCTAGTAGCTACGATTGCGTGAGTCGGAATGTTATAGTAATGTGGTGTTTTCAAGTTTAGCCATTGTGCTAACCAACATTGTAAATGGAAAGTGATGATATGGTTGTTGTGCCGTTAGCTTGATGTGGTCATCGTGGCAATAGGTGAATGTAGCTAAGCCATTGTGCTATTTAACTGTAGTGAGTGAACAATTATAAGATTTCAATGATTATGTGAAAACTTAGGATCCACATCAGGGACATTAGTTCGATTGTCATTATAACAAGGTAGTGGAGGGTGTTAGGTGAACATTATAAGTAGTGAAAAATGTAGAGAACAAGTAGGTTTGTTAAATAGAAAATCGATAATTGGTGGCCGTTGAACCTAGTATTGTGTTACAGGTGTCATCCTAAGTTGTGTTCTATGTGGATTTGAGTCCCACCGGGCATCGTCCTATTTTTTTTTATTAAAGACATCAACTAGAAAATGGATGTATTCGGCTGGATGTGACTTTGAAGTACATCTATGTCGACAACTCCAGACCTCAAGAGAGTGACAACCTTGTCTTGGGCATCCTTGAGTAGATAAAAGGGAAGTGGCTAAGGTTCGTTGGTACCTGACTTGGTGAAGCCATCTATTCGGTCGAGTCTAGTTAGAGTGAAGTAGTTATTGACTCGAGAAGACAGTTGAATGTCTCTTCTTTGTCTTGGTAAGGACTTGTCAATTCTAACTAAGTACTCTACTATAAATAGTCGGGTAGGAACGAAAAATCGGGAGAAAATGATATTCCTAGAAAATCTAAAGCAAAACAAAAGCATAACAAATCTACGTGTTTATTTTCATGTTCTCTTGTTATCACACTTGTTATATTTCCTACTGTATATCCGCGTTCTTTGGGTTTAGTTTTCTTGTGACTTTTTTCCTAGTGAGTTTAATTATTCATCGGAGCAACTTCTCCGCCCCTAGTGTTTCATACCAGATGTAGCAGAGCTATTAGAGTATCCACCCAAACTTGAAGAGCCGAGACTTGTTGAAGAAGACCATGGTGACATTTGGCTACTTTATCCCTAGTAGCTCTGCTTAAATTCCATTTTAATAAATGAATGTAAACCCAAGAGATATTTTTGTCATTTACTTCTGTGCCTCCAAAACTATTACTTTTTATTTAATTGTTGGTTTAATTTAACAATATTAATAACATAGGAGTATTTTCGTAATTTATATTTTAATTGGCTTAATAATTGAATTAAAGAATTAAATTAATGTTATAAAAAATCGAGGCATTACATTACATCATCTTTTATAAAGCTAATTTCGCAAAGACCTGACATATGGTATGAATCCTTTCTCCGAATATATCAATTGTGCAACTCGTATTAGTAATTTAGTCAATTTTGTTTCTACATAGACCAATGTAATTATGTCTACTTTATTTATAATAATAAAGAAACATGCTTCTTAATTGATCTTATTTTTTTGTTTAGAATTTTTTTTCTTTGTTTAGCAATAACTTAATCTTTGAATAAAATATTTTTTGTAATAATTGAGAAACCTATCATTTTTTATTCCAAAAATCAGATATAACATTAGTTCAAATGTTCAAGTTTTGGCTCAATTTACAAGTTGTGGAACTGAAAAGTAACAAGCAGTGACTACTGGTCCTAAACTAGGAGGGTTGATTAATCAGGGTTGGATTGCCGAATGGTTAGTGTTCGAATTGTGTAGTACGTAGGAAGCATGGTGGACCCTTTTACGCTTTATCATAGTTGGAAGATTGTGTGTTTGTGTATGTGCTGTTAGAAATAATATCTCGATATGATTTAATTGTTATTATTTTAATGATGTTAAAATTAAGAAAATAGTTTGATTGGAAGATGATCTTTATCCTCTCAATTCTTGATCTAATCTAGCTTATCATTGTCAGATAATGACGATTGAACAATGTTATCAATTATATTTTTGATAGATTATATGATAAGAATGTGTGTGGAAAGTTTCATGATTTCTTAACTTGATTACAAAACATAAAATTCAAATGCAATAGGGTGCGGTTGACCGACCATAACCTGTGATCAACTGGGCATGCGGTTGATCAGGGTTATAACGCGGTCGACCGGTCACTGTTTTGTGTGAAAATCTACTAATTTATTTCTTGCAGGGATTTAATTTGATCTAATATTTCCGTTTGGGATACAAACGTTCAATTATATGTTTATGGAAGGTGGGAAGATTGATGAAATCAATTTTGAAAAAATTTGAGGCTTCTTGAATATTCAAATTGCATTAGCTAGGGTTTATATACACTTGGGTTGCATAATATAGAGCACTATCTCTTCGAATCATTGTGTTATCAAGCAATCAAGAGCTGTTCACTGCAAACAGAGATACTTTTTCACGTTGTTCCAATTTGTGTTTGATTTTTTGAGTGAGATATTGAGAGAGAAATGAAAGTATACACTGTATTCAGCTTTACTATTCGTCTTCCTCTGTACTAAACTGTTGAAGACAACCTGTGTAACACTCCAACCAGGCTGTGGTGCCAGCTGTGAGGCCGGCGTTCGGGAGATAGAGTCTCAGTGGGACGTCCGGATGGGTGGTCAGGGGTTCCACATCACTTGGTGGATGTAAGTTCGGTAGTATTTATAAGATTATGAACCTTCTATGTACAAGACCTTTTAAAAAGTCGCGAGGGTATCAAAATCTATTGAAACTTCACAGTTAAGCGTGCTCGTCCTGGAACAATCCAAGGATGGGTGACCTACTGGAAAGTCCATGTGATTTGAACAACCAAAGCGGACAGTATTGTGCAAGGCGGGAGTGGGTCGTTACCACCTGTGTAGTTTTCTTCACCTATTTGCATAAGTATGTTTTGTGTAAGGTTTGTGGATTGCAAACTTTGAAGAATCGAGTTTTGAGAATAAAAACTCGGCAGTTCGGTTAACTCCTTGGGAAAGCTAACGAGAAGGAAAGTTTGTAAGAGTTTGTACGACACCTAAAGTCGTTAAGTTTCTAGTAGATCACGTGACTCCTAGAGAGTGGATTAGGCTGAACAGTGGACACGCTCAGACCGAACTACTATACATCGTCTGCGCACTCTCCTTCTTATCTCTTTACTTACTTGTTGATTATTATATTATGTGTTTATTGTTATATATGTTTTGATTTAATCTTGAATTAATGCTAAACAATTTTTATTAGACAATAATTCTTACAAACCCAATTCACCCCCTCTTGGGTTGCCACCTAGGTAACACAAGTCATTTTTCGTACAAGAGTCTACCTTAGGTGATGAATATAAATAAGAACTTTAGAGTTATTATCTATGATTATATAACTTAGAAGGGAATTCTGGGACTTATAATATAGAAAGGGTGAAAGAGACTTTGCATTGTATTAAATATGCTTCTATGAGATTGAAGTTCTGAAACTTAACTGCGTTGTCCAGCAATAATTCTTTTCCCATCTCATGACGAGTTGTCTCTCTCAATAATTCGCTTCCCTTTTCATTGCGAGTTGACACTCATTACACTAGGAAAAAGCATACGATATCGTATGAGATTTTGATTGGTGGCCGATATATATTCTCATAATGCACTCAACATTTGCTCTCGTTAAAGCTTCTCGTTTTCCTCCTGACATATTTCTTGCTCAATTCTCTCAAGTCTTGTAGTGATAACCATGGCTACTCAAAACTCTTTCTTATGTTGGATTTTACTACACTACACTTTCACCTCTATTTTTCCATCATTTAGATATAGATTAATGTAAAGAAAAAAATCTAGGAATACAAATGTTCTGGACACATCCAAATAAAAATGTGTCCGAAATCGTTGAACGCGCATAAAATACACAAATTATTGAAGACCCCACTCGCGTCTAATAATTTTGAACATATCTGTGTCTGAAATATTTGCATTCTTTGCATTATTCTAATGTAAATTCTCTTAACGTGTGCCTTGGGACAAAAAATTGACGTGGCAAACATCAAAGTTTACTTCTTTTCCTTTAATCATGCGACTCAAAATCTGTGTTAAAGGTTTCAGCCTGGCTGTTTCTTTATGTTTTTGGTCTTGGAATTTTCCTGCATGAATAGATGTCCAAATTATAATAAATGTCAATTATCTACTACCAACAGCTGGGAAAATCCCTAAAATGGTGCTAGATTAATTGAATATACGTCAACTTACCACGAAAAAGAGCATGAAATTCTTAGAAACATACTAAAATAATTCAACTCCATGAATAAACAAGTACAAGTCGAAAGATGTTGATAATAATGAGCTTTTGTGTTCGCTAGATCAAACTAAGCAATCCAACTCGCCATTTTCTACCCCCACAAACTTCGGATTGCGCAACCTTCATAACCTTACTACGATCAACTCTCATGTCCTAATTGTTCCTTAAACAGTTTCCAGCATTTTGCATTCTCTTTGATAATTTTGATCTGATGATCTTTGGATACTGCTGCCTTCAACCCAAATCAGTTCTATGAGAGCTCAATAATCTTTGCTCTCTTTTTTGATTTACCATTTCTAGAAAGTTCGGTACAACAATCACCATCAACAGGCTTGGGTCTTTTAATTTTCGTAGGTGAGCAAGTTAAATGGTCACCGTTCTCATCATCATTGCTCTCATCACTACTACTATCATCACTGCTACTGCTAACAGCCAAAGAAATCATTGGTTGATGACCAACAATTGCACGCTCAGCAGCAGCAAGAGCCTCAGGTGTATGGAGATCAGCAACGCCCAACATCAAATCCTAAATCAGACAAGTAAACATCAATGACAAGTTATACTGCTGCCACTGGGTCCAAATAGAAAAATTTTGAATTAAAATTTGCGTTTACCATTTCAATGTATTCAGATTCGCTACCAGTTAGTGCTTCAATATCGTAGCCCTTAGCATTGTCCTGTAATTGATGTCACGTTAGTATGAAAGAGAGAGTTGGTGAAATTTTGCGGCGCAATTTGAGAAAGTTAATGATATTGATATGCATGCCTTTGCATCGTGCTGCAGTCTTTCATTTGCTTCCGAAAAGACTCCAAGGAAGTCCTTTGCTTTTCCAAGAACTGTCATGAAGAGAAAATATTAAGTACCAGGTGAAATAGTATATCATCATTCTTGGTTGGAGTTAATATTGCATCACAGTAGAACAGCAGTGTGCAATACAACTAATAGTGGTTATAATTATGTATATTCAGCATATGAAGATCTGCAGAAAGCAGCCAAGTAAATCAGTGAGTTGTGAATAACGAACTTCATTATGTCAAAAGGTTACAATTTTAAAAGAAGCAACACACGTTGATGAGAAATCACTCCATATTAAAGATGGAGTACATTCTTTTAATTATAAGATGGGTCTTTCATCAAGAAATGAAACAATTTTTATGTCAAGCAGTATAAGGTTATTTCCAAGTACCATGAAATCTAGTTCGAACTAGACAGATCCAACCATACAGGAAGGTTCAAACAACTCCTCCCACCTAGAAGCACCAATAGAGAAATGTCATTGGTCAGTGCTTGAGACCATGAAGAGATCCTAAAACATGTGGCTTTTCGGGCCAAGACCGAGCTTGAACGATGTCACGGAAATATTCGATCACATTCCTCGATTTCATTGTAAACTCCCAGTACCAAGTTGCATATTGTCTTAGTGATCTGGCTTTTTTTCCTTTTCCAAGGCCCGAGAAGAATGTCAACTTCTTTCTTTACCTTTGTACCTTAGTTGCAGAAGCGGGAGCACGGATGGGAGCGGGAGCGGGGGAACGGATGATCATAAAAGTGTGGAAGCGCCGTTGAAAGCATCGAGGAAAAAATATAGAAGTTATAATAATTTCACAACAATAATGGACACACATCCATAAATTAAATTTATATTTTGATTAAGATAATTGAAAGTAATTGACTTTTACGTTTCTCCAAATGGACTTTTACACTTCCCCTAACTCATTAAGTATATTGTGGTTGGGCTTTTACACTTCCCCCAAATCATTAAGTATATTGTGGTTGGACATATCTATCTTCATTACATTCCTTCAAAGATTCACATTAACCTACCCACTCCCTGCGAAATACCCACCCTGCGATCCCCACCTTGCGAACTCCCACCCTGTGCACTTATCACCGAAATATTTCCGAAGGAAGCCGATCTGTAGGTGTTCGTGCGAAAGCCCATATGATCTGCAGGTTACCTTGCGGAATCATGTCCGTGCGAAACCCCGCTTGAGAGCAACGTGTTTCTATGCGATTCCTTTCAATTTGAAACGCGCGCGCTTCCTTCGTCCAAAACATGGAACCGCGTTTCTTGGCAAGATTCGTTGGCAATCTAGGCGTTTCCTGCAACTAAGCTTTGTACTTATAATAAACCGGGCCGAAAATGCCATCCACAAGTCTTAACAAGACAAGACTGAACTAGAGCAAGCCGAGCTCTCCAAAGCTGGATGGGAAGAGCTTGCACATGAAAACATTATATGAGGAATAGAGCGACATCATTTGACGGTAGTGTACTAGGTGGGTATAAAAATCTATTTTGTGCTCATATTTTTTGAATTTGGGATGGCTGAAGCACAACAACAATTTGACCAATTCGATCTCGTAGATTAACAATGATGTGGATATTTGGTCATGCGCTAGTTTTGATTTCGACCAACCCGATCGAACATTGCAAACTTCCCTTCTATTGTTGAATCTTTTGGCCAACTGATGTAGTATGTATTTAGGGGTAATTCTGTCTCTTAATGTCTTTTAGTAGTCGACTATAAGTAAGTATGTGTTAATGTTTTGTGAGGATCTTTTATCAATTATTAAAAAAAGAATATCTATATTTCCCATTTTGGGAGTTTCTCTCTTTAAAAAAACCCATTGTTTATTTGATTTGAACCATTTGTTATTAGAGCAAATCCTTCTTCTTGTCCACCATCACCCCCAACTTCTTCAAATAAGGTCTCATCGTAAACGAAAATATCATCTTCACAACTTTGCTCTACTACTTCCCCATTGAAAAGTGACTTGTTGTGACCTCCGGAGGACTTCCAGCAATCCGAAGATTTGTGACTTGGCTCCCCACACTTGAAACACTTGAATCCCCCATCTTGAATTTGATTTCTAGCTCCCGAAGCACCGGATTGTGGTTGAGTTTGAGGCAGGATTGAAGTTTTATCCACCCGGTTTTGTTGACCGATCCCTGGAGAAGCACTTTGGCCACCACTAGAGGAGGAACCACCCTTAGAATAGGAGTAGAAGGGCTGCTCAGATTTGGAACCCCCTTGATATGGCCGTCCGGCCTCAAGAACTTCTTCTTTGCTTGCCTCTCGGCCACCAAGGCCCTATTGTAAGCTTCCGAAATCGTCCACAAAGTCTGTAGATCAAGGACGTCTTGAATCATGGAGTTCAACCCACTAATGTACCTTGCAACCATTTGATCTTCACTCTCATTCAATTCAACTCTAGCAACAAGTTGATGGAAGGCCTCCGTATACTTATCAACACTTTCATTTTGTTTGAGATTGTGCAAGTTCTTACAGAGATTTTGCATGTAGTTGAAAGGGAAGAATTGTTTCTTAAGCTTCTTCTTCATTTTCTCCCATTCTCTGATCTTTTCCTTTTCTCTCATTTGCCTACTAAGTTGCAATTGCTCCCACCAAGCGGAAGCCCTTCCTTCGAGGCAGATAGCTACCAACTTCACCTTCTTTTCCTCCGAGACTTCACCATAATCAAACATCCTTTCAACGGTATTCAACCAATCAACAAATTTGTCCGGGTCAAGGCTTCCATCGAACTCGGGAAGCTCAATCTTAAAGTCGTTCTTCCACTTGTAAAGAACGTGAATGAGAGGTGGCCTATGCCAATTCGATTCACCAAATGGGTTCTCAAAATGACTTTGAGACTCCTCGGATTCTCCATTACCCGCACGCGACACTTGCATACTTTGCACTATCGTCGTTAGGGTAGCAACTTGTCGTCTCAACTTGTCTACCTCATTGTTTTGGTTGCCAAATTCATGTTCTTCACCATTATTCACCACGAATCATCTACCTTTATCTCCTCTCCTATCTCTACCATCTCTATGAGCCATTAAAACCCAAATCAACTCAAACAATCAATTCAACGACAAAAACAAAACACCCTGACAACTGAGACCCCAAACTTCAAAAATTCACAAGTAATAGTCTCCAATTAATGACAAATCCACAAAAATCAACAATAAATCGCACAAACCAACGTACAAATCGCAACAACCGAGGCTAATCGCAGCAAATCTAAGTGAAATCGAACCTGTAACGGCACTACAAAGGGCTAAAACCACTGGGTCAAGCTTGAAAAACACTCTCAAAGATCCGAAAATGTTATCCCGAACATATTCGAGGGCTGGCTAAAATGAAAAGGAGAGGGATAGAGAAGCTAAAACTTAAAATAGAATGTTTGTATATTCCATGATTTCCAAAAAAGTCACCGAAAACCTAAGTGCCACCGAAGAGATGAAAGGCTAGGATTTGAGCTCAATGTTGTAATACCAAATGGTGCAAACCAAATAAACAATGAGTATTTCTAGAGAGAAAAACTCCCAAAATGGAAGATATAGATATTCTTTCTTTAATAATTGATAAAAGGTCCCTACAAAATATTAACTCATACCTACTTATAATCCACTACTAAAAGACATTAAAAGACAAAATTACCCCTAAATACATACTACATCACCAACTCAACCCAATTGCGTGAGATCTTCCCTTGGTAGTTCGAATATACGGCTAGTGACTTGATATTGCGAGCCGTGTTCTCGCTCGGATGGGCAACTATCAACTTTTTGGCCTCTAAGTCGCTAGAGGATCGGGAGCCTCGTTCGTTCACCTTGAACCGCCTCCAGTGATTGACCGGGCATGGGGGTACGCGGGCGATAGCGCATCCTTTTACCACCCTATCGACTGTAAGGGCCGTGTGTATGATTTTCTAGCCTATAACGAACAACTACTCTACCTGTTAGCTCTGACTAGTTCCTAGCCCAAGATGGCATGCGAACCTTGAGTGCGGCTGGCTATGGGGGCACTGCAACGTTGAATGTACACCCTAGTCGACAGCCTCTAGTCCCCTTACGGTGATTGGAGCCTTCTGATTTCTATATGATGGATTAGTGGCCCTTTTCCCTAGCTATCGACAGTCTAGCAGTGTCCTCAGATTCAATGAGGATATTCTTGCCAGCCCTTGTTGTTTCAGCTTCCCGAATCGTGAATGAAACCATCATGATGATGATCAAATTATTGATGAAGAGACCAACTTCCCTAGTAGAGTCCATAGTTGTGAAAGGACCGCCTAGGCGCGAGGTGCACCCAAGGCGCTCCGAATAGTACTAGGTGAGGCGACTTCGATGAAGTGCGCGCTCGGTGGGCTTAGGCACTCGAGATGCAAAAAAGCCCGAGATGCGCGCTTTGTTAACATTAATGAAAATATGGGATTTAACCTAATTTTATTCTATTATGTTCTTTCCTAAACACATCACAGCTCAGCCAGGTATGTTCTTCCTCCTCCTTTGCGTAAAATTAGGTAGCGTATATGTACAGAATATATATATATATATATATATATTGCAATCTGTGTGCTTTGCCTATATATTGTAAATGCCTATACATTGTAATGTCCATAGTTACAATGTATATCTATACTCGCATAATAGGTATCTATACAGGTATATACATTGTATACTTGCATATATATTGTAAATATCACTTTATATTGTATATAAACACAATTTATACATTGTATACTTTCCTATATATTGTAAATATAACTCTATATTGGATGTTTTTTTGACTATTTTGGATGTTTTTTTGACTATTTTACGTCGTGCAGTCCCTCAAATTCATTGTCTTGGTGTTTAATATTTGATGTATTCGTATGTACTATATTTTGTCTTTTTCTCATCTAGGTGCATTTCGTTTCAATAAGACCTACGCCTCGCTTTGTGCCTAGGCTCCAATCGCGCCTAAATAACTATGGTAGAGTCGCCAACGGTGGGGTTTTGATTAGTTATCTAAGTTGATCCAATGGCCTTCTTTTGATCCTTGAATTTTTTGGGTTGTCTGCACAAGTACCAACTCCTTAGTGTCGGTCAGCCAAGACCAGCCCAAGGGCACTCTAATACTCAAGTCAAACTTCAAGTTAGATAATAAAAAAGTACAACAGAGCTAAAAGCTTAAACACTCAGTTTCGTACCTTATTACGGTTTATTGTTCCTTCTATAGTTAATCCAAGCTTGAGCACCAAGTAAGGCTCGTGCTGAGCGCATGCCTCAATGGCGTCATCAGTCAATAACCGCCCTTGACGACGTCAACATTGAGCCTTCCAAATCCTATCAGATAATCCGGCTCGAGCCCTTATTGTCATGGCCATTCAGACTCAACCCGTGCGTAGGTTATGGATCTCCCAAGAGGCTCTATATCTGGGCCGAATGCTAGAGAGTATCGCCATTCAGTCCAAACCCTTGGGGGTATTGGGCAGCGTCGATTTGCTTGTGCTAGATCCAACCCATTTGGCTGATAATCCGACTTACTACATTAGTCTTGAAAAAGTTCAACCATATTAGAGATAGTAATATGCTCAACATGCAAGGAAGTCCCCGTTCGTTCTCCTTGGCTTTCCTTAGAATTCTCCTTCCTAACCCACAAGGGAAACCATATCCGTCCTTTCCAATTCTCCTTGGGCATGTTTGATAAGCCTCTACACAGTTAGGATTGGACAACCAATCCCAAGGGGCCCCCAATACTTTGTTTGGCAAACCAAATAAGGTTTGGACTAGTAGTCCCTTGGTATTCTAATCTAGGAAAATGGGGGGATTCATAATACCCACTACTAGGTGGTATTCTAATTCAATCCCAAGGTACCCCATGCAAGAAAACCAATATGCCCTTGATTAATTCAATTCTAATCCAATCTCTTGATGCTAGTGTTACTATGGTCCCATTTGGCCTAACTAAACTTTTTAGATTATTTTTTTGTCTTTATTCAATTTTTTTTTGTATTTGTTGTTTTAGTCTCAATGTTTTGTGAATTATTAGTCTGTCTTGATGAAAGAAATCTGAAAAGTATAAAATTATGTCTAAAAGTTAAAAAATGTTACTAAAGATGACGAATAAACTTTAAAAAAATCATATTTTTTGATTATTTTTGTCTTTTCTAAATTTTTTTCAAATTTTGTCTATTATTTATAACTTTTCTGAAAAAATTCTCACAAGGACGAAAAAATAATCCAATAATCTAGTTAGTCCAAATGGAACATATATCTTTTTATTGAATATTTTTTTGAACCCAAAAAGAGAAAAGATGGTGTGCTTGTTTGCAGGAGCAGAGCCAAGATTTAATAGTAAGAGTGACGCCACTAATTAACATTATTGTAATATTTCAACACGGTCTTAATTTCTTAATTTTGTTTTGCCTAAGTGGCAGATCTCCAAAAGTGGTTGAAAATTTTTATACCAAAGGTAACAACAGAGGAGCAAAAGCTAAACCCTTTACAAAACTAAATTTTCCTTCTGTTGCCAACCCAAAGTTCAAATAGCAAGTGAAGTCGTCGCTTTCTTTATACGTTCTTCGTGTTTGTTCGATCAAATCACGTGAGTTGTTTGGTAGCAGAGGGTGGCTGAGATCTCGAAAAGAAAAAAAACGAGAGGAATTGATTATTTTTTGGATTATTAGTTGAATTAATTAAAACCCAGTAGTTGTTTGATGCAATTATCTTAATGTTGTTTGATGCAATTAAAACCCAGCAGTTGTTTGATGTTTTGCAACTACTGTCTTTTTAAAATTCTGTTTGATGCTAGTGAAATTTGATACATCCAAGAGTAAAATGGAGAATCTTGTTTTTCAATCTCATCCTATGATTTGCATACAAACATATCAAAGGACTAATAATCCAATCCCAACATCTAATACTATCCAAAACAAATAGGACATTGGACTAGAAAAGGGTATTCATATCCCATGATATTATGAATCCAATCCTAATCCCATCATCTATGAATCCCATCATTTTCAATCGGGTTATCAAACGGGGCCCTTGCGTCATACCAAACAAACTCTAAACAGAAAGTCCAGTGGGCAAAGAACTAGATGACAGAAAAAATAGGGAGGGAAAAGATACATGTGCGAACATTCACAGTAATATAATATGTGAAGGTTACAACAGATGAGGAGAGATAAAGAGAAAGGACAGTATTGAGCCAACTTTTTGGGTGATACAATGCGTATAAATTGCAGGGAGGACAAAGGGGAAAGAAAACAATTACAGATGATCAAATGACCATACCATTCCTTCACCACTCGCACGAAGTCCACGGAAAAAAACTATAGTAGTTGAGAAAGACTAGAAATAACAAGCGATTACCACAATGAGAATATAGGGTATATCTACGTCAACGAGACAAATAAGATCTGAAATACGTGAACATAACCAGATAACTTGCTAAGTGAATTGCCAATACGTGAACAATGTATGCTTCTTTCCCTTTCTAATGTTTCTAAATATTAAGCTTATGCCAGCTGGAGAAGGAAAACAATTCAAAATTACATCCCTAGCAAAATATGAACAAATGTCAGGGCATAAATGTTACCTTGAATGACACCACCTTCTTTAGGGAATAAAGAAATCGGAGTGATAACTTAGATATCTCGACCATAGAGAAAATTTAAACGATACTAAAATCTAATCAATGTTTTGAAAGGCAGCGCCAAGACAACGTAGGTGAACGCCTTAGAAGAGTCAGTTCTTTTTTGTGTTGTGTTGGTGAGAAGTTCGTTCATTATACATTGTTGGGGAGAAGACGAAACGTTGCTGCGTATTTACGAGACGGCTTGGAGGAGAAAAGAGTCCGTTCATTTTCTGTTTCTTTTCAACTTAAGTTATTTTCTGCGTTAAAGTTATTGAACTTTTTTGCATGATTTTTATGCATTGGCTTGGAGTGCTTTTAAAGATTGATTTGCTAATCCACTATGTTTTTATGGCTAACATGTTTTTTTGTGAATTTTATTTACTATTTTCTTATTTATAAGACTTTTTTATGATACTCTTAATTAATTTTACTTTTTATAAATACAGAATATAGAAAATCCAAAGGCTTTCACATCGAGACTTACGCATCACCTCATGAGAGGTTAAACGCCTCGTATTGCGCTTTTGCCTCTAAAAACTTTGAATCCAATGTCTGAAACCACATCATGCCAACTGAAATCTAATGTCTAAAACCACATCATATCACCATTATTAGCATTTGGATACATGTTGTTTTTGTTTCCCACGTATAAATCTGGCAAAAACTTTTCAATTACTATCACCTTCTTTGAGATAGGATAATCTCTAGAAACACAAAATCTGTCCTCTTAACATAGAAAGCGCCTACTCATTTTGGTGCAATCATGAAAATAAAGTCATGTCAAAAAAGTAATTTCCATTAGTAAAGAAAAAAGATTTTACTGATTGGTTATTGTGACAAAAACTAACTGTCAGAGTTCAAATGTAAAACTATACTCACTCTAACCGCCATACTTCACATTTTTGTCAAATCTAGAAGATGACAAATGAGTAAATAACTCTCATGTTCAAATGCACACGCGTCTAGTTGCATGCTGAATCAATTGTAATACTTGGTATCCAAAATAAATAAATAATCTACATCGAGGTCAAGTTGAAAATTCCCAAGGAAAGTTGCAATATAGAATAACAATTATCAAATTCTTCAATGGGATCCCAAATAGGTGGATTCAGAGCTATCCCACAAGTTTCCAACCAAAATTAATAGCAATAAGTAAACAGCATAATAAACTCCACTCCAAACCAAAACCCAATTTCAGTTCTTATGTTCATTTAACCCGAGTGAGTTTGACCCCTCAATTCTACCATCAACAGAGCCATTAAAAAGAGTGAGATTTTACACAATCGCATTCCCATATCCACATACATAGAGACATGCAATACATACCTAGAGATATATGTCGAATAAATTTGGAACAAACTGGGAGTACCTTGGCTTTGGGGAACGGAAGAAGTAAAGAACATTCCATTAGGGGGTTTGCATTTTGGCTTTTGGGTGTGTCGGAAGTCGTCCTGTTGGCAGACAATAAGCTTTGATTCTGCGCAAAATACACATAGGGCCCGAGTTAAAACATGTAAACGAACACCCACCTGCACGCATATAGATTGATATAAGAGAGAGACCTATGGTTGAAGAAGACGAATTGTTCTCCAGGTTCAGAAGATCTTTTCTGCTATCACCCATCTCTCGCGCTTTGTTCCTCTCTCTCTCTCTCTCTCTCTCTCTCTCCTGCAAAGAGTGAGTGTACACAGCATGGATTGTACACAAGAACAGTAGTAGTAGCAGCAGTTAGCAGTTTTTAGGTTAAACTCGAAGCAGCGATTTGGATGATGGGATTGTAGTCTGCAAAGCGGAACGACCCAACAAGAACCGAATTGGGCTTGTAGAACAGCTCGGATAAAAGTTTAGTATGTTATTAGACAGAAACCAAAACGAGCCGAGTTGGGCTTTATTTTATCACTAGGGAGATATTTGCGCACAAAAAGCGTTGATAACGTTATAACAATAAGAATGTTCATTACAAAATTATTTATCGTATAATTTTTTTTTAAAATCAAGATAGGTAAACAATAAAATAATAAAAAACAATAGATAGTTTTATGCTAGTTGTAGGTATTATTGTTTTATATTTTTTGCAAAAAAACTACTACAAAATAAAATTTAAAAAAGCTAATACGAAATAAATTCAGATTGAATCACTATTTTGGAAAGAAGAATTTTTAGAATTATAATTTTTCTCTTATTATGAAGCTTGTTCACATTCTTTGATTAAGATAAAGGAAAATTACCATTCAATGTTTTCAACTCTTGTCTTTTACCAATTACCATGTCCTTTATGACAAGATTTCAACTTATGAACTTTACAAAAATTTGTTTACACTACATTGTTAGGTTTAATTAGTCAAACTTGATCGCCATTTACAAGAAAATAGGATAAAATCAAAAGCTTACGAAGATTTCGACGGAGAGTGGCATTCTATCACTGTTGACCCGATTTCACCTTGACTCATCCTGCCAACTCAAGTAGTACATGTGGTCGCCACAAGTGGAAAACTATAATATGTTTTTGTCAAAGCCGAATAACCTCTGCAGAGTGTACGTCATATGTGAAAATTTTGGCTTGTGTAATATCAGAATGTCGAATCCTTGCAAGTGTACGAAAAAATTTCAACTCATCGACGGTAGTAGTTGGGTGTTGAGTTTTGACAGATCAGTCGCAGAGTCGGCTCTGGACATAGGCCAAGGAAGCCACCGCTATGGACCCCCTAAAATGTACCGAAAGTAAGGAACCCCAAATATTTAGCTCTCTTTAGTATATTAAATCAATTTTTCTAATTTTAAATTTGTTTTTACATAAAAATAGTCCCAAACAAGCCTGAAAAAAGAATTTTTTTAAAATTTAAATTGATCAAAATTTAAATTTTGTTTATCATGTCCTAACAAATATTGAATAAAGTAGCCAAATTATCCATTGAAAAGGCTATGGTGAAAAAGTTTGATTATGCAAACTTAATTAATACGTCTGTATCTAAATATGCGAGAATGACAATATTCATATAATATATTTTATTTTATTGAGATGATTATTTCTTTTAGAGTAATTAAAGTTTTATATGTTTTCGGAATGATAACGTTTGTGTAATGATTTTTTTATAGAAATTTTTTATTATGTATATTTTTTGCGCATAATGTACAAAGGGCCACAATTAAAGAACTTGTTTCAATCCTCAGGAATCTTAGAAAAAGATAATTTGCCGATTAAAAAAAGAGAAAGGTAATACTTAAAACAAAAATGACAAAAGAAAAAGACATTAACTTGAAGACAAAGTGCATATGGGCACGTGACCTTTACATTTATTATCTTACCACGTGGCCAAAGAAAAATAAAAATAACTTAAGAAAATAAAAGTACTTTCAAAGGACGAAATAAAAATTATTTGGACGAAAGTAATGAATAATAAACACACCACCTCTTTTTTATTATATGTAAAGATGTAAAGATTATTATATTAATAACCAATGACCAAAACCAAAGACTAAACAACAAATAGTAAATACCCTACCCCTCTTTATTATATAATAATAATAATAATAATAATAATAATATATATATATATATATATATATATATATAAAAGTTATATATAAAGATGTAAAAAATATTATTATGATTATTATTATTATATCTTTATATATAATAATGACCAAGACCCAAAGACCAAAACCAAAGACCAAAATCATGAATAGTGAACATTCTAGGCTCTTTATATATATGTATGATAAGATAAGGTGCCTGGATTGTACACATGGGTGATCAGTAGGTGTTAAGAAATAAGAAGTTGTGTGATTTAATTTGTTGTAATGAGTAAAATAATAATTATGAGAATGTCAGCAATGATCAATTTATAATTACATTAATTAAAGAGCTGAATATACACTAGGTAATGTGTTTCCAGTTTCTTGTCTTAATTGAGAGAATTGATTCCATGATTGCCACACACACGAACATAGAGGATCAATTAAAAAAATAAAGCTTAGAATTCACAAAATTAATTCCAATAAAACAGGAACAGGAACACTTGCGAATTGGGTTCAATACTTCAATTACATTTTCTCTTATCAATGAAACTGGAATTTCTCGACCAAATAAGGTATTCGATAAGTACATTACTAAAAAAGTGTTTGATGTAATGAAGATAATGTAACTTTTTGGTTTGGTTCAATTCTGAATCCCCTTATCTGTAGTTTCCACTAGATATTTATACTAATTTGCAAACTACCTCTTGATAAGTGCATAGTTCACTTGCATTTTAGCTTTTAAGCTTTTGACTTAGGTGTTGTTTGATAAAATTTAAAGTTAAAAATTAAGTACTAAAAATTGAATATTGAATTTTTTAAACATAAAAATTATTTATTATGTACTGAAATTTAAGCACTGAATTAATTAAACTGTTTGGTCTGCACAAAGAGTTGAAATTTAAAATTTATTGATTTTCAACTTATCCCACAATAGGCCTTGCGACACACCAAGCTTGCCCCACTTGATGTTATAAGCGTGGTTGTGGTCGGAGGCGATAGAGTGGTGGTTTGTACAGTGGTGATGGATGGTGATGGCGGTTAGTGGCGGTAGTGGTTAGTGTCAGTGGCCGACAATGTGGCAATAGTAGTCAGTGTCAATGGTCGACAATGTGGTGGTAGTGGGTGGCGGTGGTTGATAGCGTGGTTGTGGCGGGTGGCGGTGGTGGTTAGTGGCAATAGTGGTTAGCATGGTAACGGTGGCGGTGGTGGTTAGTGTCAATGGTTAACAATGTGATGGTGACAGGTGGCGGTGATCGATAGTATGGTGGTGGCGGGTGGTGGTAGTTACTAGTACTGGTGGTCGATAGTGTGGTAAGCAGTGTGGTGCTAGCAGGTGGCGACGATCGATTGTGTTGTGGTGGCAAGTAGCAGTGGTAGTTAGTAATGTGGTGGCAAGTAACAGTGGTAGTTAGTAATGTGGTGGTTAGAGGTGATGGCGGTGGTGGTTAGTGCCAGTGATCGACAATGTAATGGTGGCAGGTGGCAGTGGTGGTTAGTGGCAGTGACGGGTGATGGCGGTGTTTAACAGTGTGATGGTTAGTGACGATGATCAACAATGTGGTGGTTAGTGGCGGTGGCAGGTGATAGTGGTGGTGGTTGTGATAGGTGTCGGTAGTGGTTAGTGGTGGGCAATGGCAGTGGTTAATGTGGTGGCAAGTGGTGGCGGTGGTGGTTGTCGTGGTGGCGACAGTTGGCAGTGGTGGTTAGTGGTAGATAGCGGTGGTGGTTAGTGACATTGATTTTCAGCAGTGTGATGGTTAGTGGCGGTGATCAGCAGTGCAGTGGTTAGTGGTGTTGGTGGTGGCGGTGGTAGTTAGTGGTGGGTGGTGGTGGTGGTTAGTGATAGTGGTTGTTAGTGTGGTGGCGGGTGGCGGGTGGTAAGTGGTGGTGATGGTTAGTGGTGGTGATTGGCAATGTGGTAGACAAACTTCTTTTAAAATTTTTTTTTGAGTGTGTTCAATTTTTTTAATTAAGTAGAGAGATAGTTACTTAATTGTTTACTCTTTATTTTTACCAAAGACTTAATGTATTAAGTTGCTCAAAATTTCGTTATCAAACCAATTTATCTTTTCACTTAACCTATTCTGCTTCATCATGGTGGTTCGTAACCATTTACACATCCCATGTTTCTTAACCTTCTTCATGAGTGACAAGATACACCCATGGGCAATTCTTGACCCAACAAACCCAACAAATCTTTCTATGAACACATCTTTCATGTGTCAAGATGTGGTCGTTCACGATTGAGTATTTTCTTTATAAATGTGTCATTATATTCACTGATCTTCTTTATAAATGTGTCATTATATTAACTGATCTAACATTTTATTGTCTCAACATACCCCTACATTATCATTTTTCAAGTTGACTGATGTTAGTGGAAACTCCTCGCAGTCTAAGCTCTTGTCACCATTCTTCCTTTATAAAAGAGTTTTGCGTATTCATCTTTTTTGCATCTGTGCTGCTTGTACCATCTATTTTGTTCTACCTTGCATCCCCATGTCTCCTCTGCAGGTTAATTCTGAATGGAGGTATTGGGATTCTTCCCTTCTTTCACCATCGAACAACCGAATCCCATTAAAAGCTAACATCATAGCAGTTCTTGTTGACTTTTCCAAATATTTTCTTGTTGTTTTCTTTACTAATGTGATCAAGAGGAATGTGATACACGGGTATACTTCATTTCTAAGGCACAAAGACAACAAATGCCTCATGTTAGAGTACCTAATAGTTGTCATCTCCAAACCCCGCTGTAATACTTGGGATGAAGGAAAAAATGCTCCCACCATTTACCCTATACGAGACTTTCGAAGACATGCTAAACTTCACAATGATGCTTGGTGTGGGGATATGATGATATGTCAATCCTGATCTGATTAGTCTCCAAGATTTGTTTTGTCCCCGAAGCCTAAAAAAGGAACGACTAGTGAGTGCCAACAGGTTATATTACACTCCAAACTTTTAGAGTATGGAATAGGCAGTGGAATGACAGACAAAATTTAACATAAACACAACTCCAATTAATTGAAATAAACCTCTAAAATCCAATAGTTAGTTATCTAGTAAATAGATAAACCATCTCTGCTAATCTGAACATGAATTAACAAAGCAGACCCACATTACCCAAATAAATAAATAAAATTTGAAACATCTAAAACATGGATATACTACTGCCAAAGTAAATCCTAAACTAGCATGTTGAATCATCTTTATACTCGAGGTTTAAGTCTTTGGATTCACATAATCACCTGTAAATTATTAGTTTACAAAAAAACCATAAGGCAGAGCTTGAGTAGGAAATTATATTGAAATATCGACATATTGAATAAAACATGCTCGTATCAACAATATAATATGCATAAACGGAAAGTAAACAACCACCAAGTATTCTCAGTACTATCATGCTCAACATGCGACTCATATAGTATTTCGATGGTCTTGCACTGCGGGTTGCCTACATTGAGGACCATATCATAGAGTTTATGGGCCTTTTCGACCGTTAGGCCACCTCTTTACCCATTTGTTTTATAGTCTTTCACTGAAGGAATCACAAAGACTCCAGTAGTAGAATTCATGGGCTACCAAATCGACGGACTATCTCTTACTCGGCACCCGATATCCATGCATGCTTGTATGAATCATAATATACAATTTTAGACTTAAACAGTAATCTCAAGTGGACCGGAAGGCAAGAAACAAATTAGAATATAAAAAGAGAATATTCTATTTTTCAACACGTTGCTCGAGCGGTTAGGAGCTCGCTCAAAAGGTCAAAATCGACCTACTATCCAAAATAGACTGTCAAAAATTTAAGGAGGTTGCCCAAGCGGCCTAGGTAAATGTCCAGAATTTGTTTTGTTGAATATATCTCGTTTTTGCAACCTAACTATCAAATGCTCAAAAAAAACCATAGAACATGCATGACTCGATCACATGCCAAAAACAACATACATACTATCGAATAAAATACGATATACACAATATCTCAGTGTAAATCAACATTAAATCCTATCTTATACGATAAAAATGCAGAAAATGCTGTTATGGATGAAAATTCCTCGAACACCCCACGTACTCGGTTGATCTTGAGTTCTATGCGAAACTCTCAACGCCCTTTACGACTTCCTAGTTGACGACTTCGTGCAAATCCTCTGTCTACTAGTCTGTTCTTCTTCCTCAAGCAAACAAGGGTTTTAGGAAGCTGTAGAAAAAGCTGCAAATTTTTAAGAAAAAATTGAATTTAGGATTTACTAATCCTTTTATATTAAAAAATTAGTTAATTACATTAACTCCTCTCGAACTATTAATGTCACACATCGAACCCCATCATTCTAAACCATTACGAATAAACCACAATTAAATGTACAACTCGAAACCACGAAGTTCTAAAACAAATTAAAAGTAACAAAATAAGATATCGAATCTTGGATCCTCACAGGCTATTTCCAATTCGAAAGCACTCCGATACTTAAGTTAGAACACATGCGATAAAAGCACAAAAGTGTTTGTACTTATAATTGATTACGTACCTGATTTTGCTTTTGTAATCCCATGTTTATAAGCCATCAAATGCCTCAATTTGATAAAAAAATATCTTTGAATCATTTTTCTTATTGCACACTGCCTAATATGACCATTTCGTTGTTGCATGGTAAGCTTTGTAACAAGAATATCTTGCCAAATCCACTACTTTCCTATTCAAGCCTCTCTTGATTCCACAAGATTCTAACTGCTTGTCCGAGTGGCTGGTCAATCGACTTGGAATGGCATCGGCCCACGCATTGAGCCCCAGTTTCACATCAGCAATATCTCACGACAGTTCGTTCAACAATACGCCGACCGACCACCGACAAGGGCTAATGCATCTCAGGCCTAACCTAGACTCTAGCCGATGAGTACGAACATGGGATCCTTTCGGTTGACATGGCCCGTAACGCTCCCATCTGAACCAACAACTCGGCCCGTTCTCTTTGAAAGCAGGTCGGTGCAACAATTTGGCCCACTACAATAGCCCCTTAACCAATTGTCAGCTCAGTTGGCGGTTGGTGTTGATGGTTGGTTGACACGCACTAGCCGAACTGATAAAGCTTCAACTTTAGTGCCATATGGTAATCGTTGATTGACTATGTATCAGGCCTCCATTTCGTCTTCGTGCTATTTTGGGAGCATTAATTGCTCTTACCTAAGATTCGGTGACATGGCGAACAACGAATGGCCAAAATTGCTAGCTCTTCGTTTCCCGCTCGACCTTTCGCCTCTTCTTATATATATATATATATATATATATATATGCCTTGGGGAGAGAGAAAATCATTTTTTCTTCCCTTCAACTTCTTCGAAAACCTCCATAGCCATTTTTTGGACCAGTATCTGTTGTCATCCACATCAATCTTCAATCGTCCTCATATCCAGATAATCTCAATTATCTTCTGTTTGCTTATTTTGGTATTTGACTCCTTTAAGTGATCTCACACACTACAACTCATTTACATTTCTGGGCAATGTTCACAAACAAATAGTGGCCCTTATAATAGTCCCATCACACCTGTTCTGACAAGCATGTCACGTCGATTTATTTTTTCGGTAACCTTACCACGCCAGACCTCATCTAGCTTTCATAAAACTTTGCTCGGCATCTGTGCTGACTTGCTAAGCATCGGTCTTCCTTACTTGCTTCTAACCTCTCCCACATGCACCTTTGCTAGGCTCTTCCATGGCACCGAGGAAGCCAAAAAATAAATACCGAGACATCTTTAGGTCTTATACCTCTTTTCAATATTTCTAGAACCAACATGACATTCTTGACGACGTGCACCTTACATTGAAGTCAGAGGGCACCATGCCTGCACCTCGACTAGACTGCATATACTTACCACTTATGGCAGTAATCAAAGGGAGGGGGGTGTTTTTTGATTATTTTGCTTTGGTCGTCTCCTCATCAATCCACTCTTTTAAGTGTCCGAAGGTCACAAGTTCTTCCAAGAAAACTTAAACTGTTGAAAATTTGCCAAAAAGTGCTTATGGTTCCTATGATACGAACACGTCAGCCTTTGATTTCCTAATTTTGATTTGCCCATTATTTTCTTCGGCCACTTGAAGAAGTACTCGTTTTCTATCTTTTTGACAAGCTTGTACAATGAGATTTTGAAGGTCCTCTTTTCGGCTACAAACTTGAACGACCAAATGTCCTTTCTCTCTTTTAACTGAATGCCATTGGTCGTCTTTTAGCACTCCTTGTTTCCTTTAGCTTGGCCAATAATATTCTATTCGGCCTATTTTCGCTCTTCCTTTGCTTTGTATAGCCGAGCATGCAGCTTGATTTGGCTCATAAGCTCGTCCATGCTTGTTGGTGGGGCAAGCAATAGGTCCTAAAAAAATTCTATTTTTTGAGTCTCGCCAAGCTTAAATGACATAACTGCGATTTTTGGGTCTCATTATTCTATCTCGTTGTATAATTTTAAGTACCGAGCCACATATTGACAAAGTGACTCAGCCTTTGACCTCCTGAGATTGAGCAAAGCATCCATTTTCTTCTTGATATTTGTACTTGTGATGAACTGAGTGAAGAACACCAGGAAAAAATCTTTCCAACAGGTGATAGATCCCTCTAGAAGCTTGTCGAACCATAACAGCCCGAATTCGCCCAAATTGGAAGAGAACAACTTACACATAAGGGCATGATTGTGGAGCACATCATTTCTTTATAGTAGAATAAGTGAGTGAAGGAGTCTGTTTTTGGTTTGTATGTGTTGAACTTTGGGTGGGCGAACCCGACAGGAGGTTTAACTGATTCAATCTTTGGAACAACTAGAGTCAAGATCAATCGCTCGTTAGTAGCCTCTGAATATGTTTAAACCAATGCGGCATCGCATGAAGTTGGTCGGCCATCCCTTGATTTGCCTTTCTTGGCCCTGTCCAACCTTTCTCGCAAGTCTTCCCTCGGCCTTTTGTTTGGTCAATCGGCTAGCAGGCTGAGCGTTGGGCTGTTGCCCACTTGCTGCTCACCCAACCTCTGGAATGCTGAGACCTTTTGTCCATCCTTGTGTTTCACCAACTACCATTCTGGCGATAGGATTGATGCTTGACATGTCCTGTTTCCACTTTTATGATTGTTAGTGACAGCTTTCGAGCCCAACATGAGGTGCACAGAAACACGCCTAGACTGCTCATCATCAGGTGGGGTCTTGGTCCTAGTGTGTTCCCTGTCTTGAGTCCGGCTGACTGTTAGGAGTTTATTTTTTGGCATATTGGTCCTGAGCTAGAACCTCTGAGCGTAATCTATGAAGGGCTTGGTCCCTCTTCTTCAGATCACGCTCCAAATGCCTGATGTATTGACGGGCGGTCAATCTTGGAAGGGCCCCTGGTGGTTGTATCCCCCCGAGTCAATTTCTTCTCTCTACACCCCCTTTCCCTTAGTGAGAGAGGGTTCCGCGCCAGATCTTTATCATTAAGCCTCGTCGTCCTAACTTCTCTCTTTAGTGGATTTTCAACCATAGTGCTTATCAGAAAAGAAAGATGATCGTCTCCAACAAAGTTGCCAATTGTTGGAATAATAGGATTTGCCAATCTAGATCCGATTCGTCTTCAAGATCCATGTTATCCCTGTAGCCTGTGCAAGGAACAAGTAGTTAGTGCCAACAAGCTGTTTCCAACCAAAAGACACTCCGATGCTTAAGTTAGAACACGTGGGATAAAAACATAAAGTGTTTGTACTTATAATTGATTGGCTACCTAATTTTTCTTTGTAATCCCGTATTTGTAAGCCATCAAATGTCTTAGTTTGGTAATAGAATATCTTTGAATCCTTTCCCCTATAGCTCACTGCCAAATATGATCATTCCTTTACTACATGGTAAGCTTCCTAAGAGGAATATCTTGCCAAATCTACTACATTCCTATTCAGGTGTCTCTTGATTCTAGAAGATTCTAATTGCATGTCTGAGTGATCGGTTGGTTGACTCAACATGGCGTCAGCCTACGCATCGAGCCCTCAGTTTCACATCGACAATCTCTCACCACGGTCTGTTTGGCAATACATTGGTCGAAGCCTTGTACCACTGACACGGGTTGATGCAACCCGAGCCTAGTCGAGACTCTAGTCGATTAGAATGAACATGAGCTCCTTCCGTCCGACATGGCCCATAATGCTCCTGGTTGAAACTAGCAACTCGACCCATCATCTTCGAAAAATGGTCGGTTCGACAATTCAGCCTGCTGCACTTGGTTAAATCAAGTATGTGAAAAACTTGATTCTAACCAATATACTACATTGGAGAATATACAAGACTTGCCAGAGAACTCAGAGTGGCTTGTCCCATTAAAGAAGATTAGCAATCACGAAACTTTACCTACATGCTATTCCTGACCCTCCACAAAACTAAGGTTCTACTGATTGCCTTCTTTCACCTACCACCTAGTGTCTTGCATAAGTAAACCCCCATAAAAAAAACTTTTATTGGGCCTATGGTTGGCTCATGGAGTGTTGGGACCTAGGGTCCATTGTGTACCTAGAGGTGTACTTCTTTCAATAGCGACTCCCTATCTTCCTCAACAAGATCAAGAATTACACTTGAGATCAAGAGATCCTACACTCCTTGGCTGACAAAATAAAAGATGTCAAGCTTAGAATCTCTTAGTTGAGCCCGCCTGGAGTTTTCGGGGGCCCTAGGCGAAATCTAAAAAATTGGCCCTTTAAATTTTCAGAATGTAAAAAAAAATTACAATAATTCTGAAGACAACATCACAAAAATTACTTAGCATTATAGAATATCACAAAAATACAAGTTCAAAAATTATATTTGAACTCCATGTTCTTTTTCTACAATTATCACGTTTTCAACTTCACTATTTACCAAACTTTTATGTTCTTCAATTGAGCTTTCTATTTTTTTGTTACCAAAAGTGAACTTATCAATTGCTCCTCTTTGAGAATTGACTAATTCTTCTATTTTTTGCTTCTTTTGCTCTTTTAATATCCGGATGAGTAACTTCTTGGAAGGCATTATGCACCTAAATGGGAAAAAAATGGCACTACATATTTTACATATTTTTTACAATTTATGTGTTTTCTTCTCAAATAAAATACTCTAAGTTTTATTGTCTATAACAATTATATTATTAAACAATATGGAAAGGAAATGGATAATGTTCCTGGACCCATCTAGCAAATTAAAAAGACATCAATACACAAAAGAGTCGGGAAAAGAAAAAAGAGAAGATAACCCAGTTAAGTTTCATAGAGAGGTGTAATATGGAGGGAAAGATTTCTATTGTAGAGAGAAAGCGAAATGAGCGAGGAAGAAATTGTGTTGCTTACAGAACTTTAGCCGCGACCCAAATGAGTGTAAATCAAGAGGAAATCCTGAAAACTGAAAGCTTTGGCCTGTAATTTGTGCAAGGCGGGTGGGGTGAGGATCAGAGGGTGTGATCTATAGCAACAAAATTGCCAATGGAACAAATTAAGAGCAACCCAAAGGGCAATGAGATGCAGATTTTAAGAGAGATCAGAAAGAGAAGAAACCGACTAAAATGACTTTTGTCGATCAAGATTCTAATTCCATTTGCAAACCAAGTTTCAATTGACTCGGGCTACGGTGGGGAGACCAAAGATTCCAAAAGCTTCTGACCAAAAAGCTAGAACTGGAAGATGAGGTCTTTAAAAATTTGGAGGAGAAAGACTTGGGACACTTGTAACCAGTTAGTTAGTTTGTCTGTTTTCCATTGCTACGTAATTCTGAAATAGTGCATTTACTATTTCTAGTTAATTTGCATATTTTCGTAGTGTTTGTTTGTTTTAGCACTTAGGCCCTAAATGTACCGGAAAGGTTGATGCTGTTTCCGTTGAGCTTGGGGAGGTTTACCACTGTGCTGAAGAACATCAGCTCTTAATCCTCCTCAACTGTAGCGATTGGAGCAATTACACTCCTAATCACCCAATATGCATGCTTGGGAGGAGACCTTCCAAAAGGCTCATACTTTTGTCCACCATTCTGCAAATCCCATTCTTTATGGTCTTTGCATTTGCGTATGGGGTAGAGTTGGTCATAATTACGACATTTTTTCCCCTCATATTCCCTAATTTCATTCCCATTTATAAAATACTGCCCCATTATCCACTGTTATAGTATGAGACAAACCACATCTGTAGAATATATCTTCCAAATAGTTTTTTATGTCAGACCAATTAATTTCATTGGTTTGGCTTCCACCCATTTTGTGAATTAGTGTCAATTGCTATTATAATGTAAGCACGATCTGGTTAGATTCTATTTTCTTGATTATCTTGATTTCGATTTCAATTCTAACTATTACAACATATCTTATAAGATTCTCAAATCCATTCAATTATGAATTTGACCTTCAACACAATTCTATCATTAACTAAACTTTAATTAAATCTAAATCCTTTTTAAATTAGAAGTTCAAATTAATTAAATTAATTTCTAATTTTCACGGAATTGCCAATTTAGTTTCAAAACTTGTACCATTAGATTGTGTTTAGATAATGTAAAGGAGCTTTTTGTGCTTTCTTGTAGTAAAATTTGACTCATCAAATTAGCAGATATCTCAAATTTTGGTTCGAAGAATATAATGATAAGCGAGCACAACAAGAGACTTTTAAAGACAATGTGGGAATATACCTCTAAGGAATAAATACGTGCCATGAAAAAAAAGGGCTTTCTCTTCCATATGATCAAATACTACTTCATAGACAAGATTTTCTTTCCCATTTGCCACCATGTCGCACCTGAAAATTTCCTCGGCCCACTCGCGAATAATAAATTATCTAACAGGGCTGAATTATTTTTTGACTTGATATGCGACGGAAAATAAAAATTGCTTAACAGCTGAGACTTATTTAAAACTTAGAGTCGCCACTTGACATGAAATTTAGGTTTGTCAGGTCAGAGAATGTGTTAGGTACCAAATATCGCTCTTTCGGTACTTAATTTTCTCAATTAATTTTATTTTATTATCCTTGGCCAAATTGATAAACATTTAGTGATTGACTATACAATTGGATCAAAAGTGAAACAGAGTGCGAGGGCAGGATCTCGGCTTACGCAATTTAGCTCTCGGTGGCAAAAATGTTAAAACGGACATATGTTAAACTTTGACCGAAACATGATGTGCAAATTGGTATCTGCACGTCATGTTTCTATTCCCGAAGTGCCAGGTACCTTAAATCCTTGGTAGGAACTTTCAAGTTTAACAATGGCCC
>JABCMJ010004482.1:0-11765 GCA_014822125.1 Arbutus unedo | reverse complement strand
AGATTATCTACTATGTGGAATAAAAGACACTCATGCATAATATGAGAAGATATAATGCAAACATTGCCCATAACGATTCTCCTCAAGGAAAAAAATAATTGTTCAAATAATTCAAATAAATATTAATCAATTACATAAAGTTATGGCTTTTAGTATAAAACCCTAACCAAATGTACACTTTTACGCACATATCACACCCCCTAACTTACATTTTGCTAGTCCTCGAGCAAAGATAAATAACGAAAGCAGTAAACAGCAGACTAGATATGCCAATAACCGTTCGGAAGCCACCCACCCTTATAAAACAGACTGATGCATTTTCTTTGCCACTTTCAACCTCCTCTCTCTTTCTGCGCCTCCTTTTATCTCTGTCTAAACCCTAATTTTGCATCCCAATCACTAAATAAACCCATCAACCTCCATTTTCCATCCTTAGGTCATGTTTGGTTCATGTGCGAAAGAGTTTTCTCGGGTCTAGACGAAACTTTTGCTTCCATGTTTTTCGGCAACTTTACTCACCGTTTCAACTCCGAACTATGACTACCGGAGTGTCTAGTGCCCATACTGCCACCATATTTGCACATTTAATCCCTGGCAATGGCGTCAAAATTTGATCGGTACAAAAGTGTATCGTTGTTAAGCCGTATCAAAGTAATTATTTAAAACTACTTGTGCTCTTTATAAATGAAAAGTGTATAGCAGCAAGTGGAGTATCGATCCACAGGGACAGGGTTAACTTAATTATTATTTCTTCAATTGAAACTGTTTTAACTCTTAAGAACAAAGTTTGGTTTTTGTGAATAACCTAAATATGAAAAATGCAAAACAATAATGAAAATACTAAAAGTATGAAGGAGAAAGAATCTAAGTCTTGAATCCACTCCAACTCTTTATAATGAAACTTTCGAGCTATCTAATGCTCATTATTTGGATCTGTCAAACATCGTGTAGGTAGCAAGTCCACATGCTATTTATCAAAAGGTATTTGAGTCTACCAACTGGCATAGATTATCATGGCTTAGCATGGGTTGTCTTATCAGTATGATCCGTCTCCAAGGCACGGATCGTATAATAGAACAACACATCTTATGAAGGATAATATATCTCAGTCGCATTGCATGAATCAATGGAGTTATTGTAGTATATCATGAAAACAAGATGAACAAATAGCAAGGAATACACATTATTCGAAGTTGGAGCTCCTTCTTTATCTCAGATAGATGATTAGCCGGCCATGGAACTCGGTTGTATTGATCTTGAAATGAAGTACATTGTTACAAATAGCCTAACTACGTGTATAGTGCTCACCACCTTTCTCACTCTTTCTAACACTACTGAACCCTTCAAAAGCTTCCTTCCCCTTAAAGGAAACTCTTTACAATAGTATAAGACTAGAAATAGAAGGAGAACTCTGAATTCCCCTTGAGAAAACTCGATTCTCCTATTTATAAGTTTTTTCACCACCCTAAGCCGTCCGAACGGGGATGAGTGCCATCTGAACATCTGTGTGAGGAAAACTAACAGAAGTAGCGAAGTCAATCCATCTAAACACCTATTCTCCCATCTGGACATCTGCACCATTTGAGCTAAGGGCTGATGTCAGCATAATGATGCTTGAAGCTGCAATTCCATTCGGTTGTTTGGATGTCCTGTCCAGATGTATGAAGGGAGACTATGACGTATTCGTCCCCAGGTGGCATCTTGTCAGTGGTAGGGACTCTCGTCTGAAAGGGGATTAGTGTCGTTCGGACCTCTGTGTGGGAAGCTTGCAGAAGGACATTTTGAACCACGTTCAGACGAGGATCAATGCCATTCGGACATCCAGCTTTTGAATGTTTGCATTTTCTTCCCATTTCTTTGTTAACAACTCGTAATCCTGAAACCATCAAACACTAATCAAATCAACAATAACATGGCCCATAATACTAAACAATGGTAGATTGGGCGACGTTAAATGTACACTTTTACGCATTTATCAATAGACCACCTCTCGGATCCTGTTCAAGACCTCAAACAGACCAATGTATCTTGGCATCTTCTTCGCTTTCTTACCCAACCGAGTAATGCTTCTCCTCGACTTGATATTCAGAAAATTGTGATCACCTACTTTGAATGTCAATGGGCTTGTGCTATTATCAGCATAGCTTTTCTGCCTAATCTAAGTAGTCATCGAACTCTTCTTGATAAGCCTGATCTTCTCGGTTGTCTTTTGAACCAACTCCAATCCTTGAAACTAGTCTCCCCGATCTTAGTCATGTATATAAGAGATCGGCAAGGCCGTTCATCCAAGGCTTAGTAAGGCGTGATATCAATACTGGCATGATAGCTATTATTATAAGCAAACTCGACCGATGGCATATGTCGCTCCCAATGCCCTTGGAAGTTTAACACATAAGCCCTTAACATATCCTTAAGCTTTTGAATCATGTTCTCTGATTGATAGTCGATTTAGGGGTGAAAAGTCATACTTAAATGCACATTTGTCCTCAAAAGCCTTTTGTAAGCTTTGCCAGGACATCAATGTAAAATAAGAATCCCGATCTAACACTATTGCGATCAGCACACCATGCAACCAGACTATCTCCCAAATATAGAGTCGGCTATAGGACTCCATTGTGTCAAACATCCTAATTAGCAATAAATGTGCCAATTTGGTCAATCTGTCTCCAATGACTCATTTAATGTTGTGATCATGCACTAATCTTAGTAAACTTGTCACGAAGTCTATTGTGATATGCTCCCATTTTCAATCCAAAATTGGTAGCGATTGAAGCTTCCCTCCAGGCTTCTAGTGTTCTGCCCTAACTTACTGACACATCAGACTTGTCGAAACAAATTCGGCAACATCCTTCTTCATATGACTCCAACAATACTACCTCTGGAGGTCCTTGTACATCTTGTTACCTCTCAGTTGAACAACAAAGCTTGTCAGCACCTGTAGTCCAAAACTTTGTTATTTATCTCCTTTTTTGTTTAATAGTTATGATTTCATCAATTTATAGTTTAATGGGATGATTGTGGCTTATTTGAGGTAAATTGGAATTTCGGGTTAATTTGAGAACTTGTCAGAATATGCAGAACATAGTGTAATTAGCCTTTCAATTAGTATAAGAGGGTTGAGACACTCAAAAAATAAGATTTTGTCAGAATTTTTTTACGCTTGTTATATTCTTTCGGCCCTAGCTTCGTTCGTTTGATTGGGAAGGGTAAACAAGCGGTTGAATGTGAGATTTACACAAAGTTTACAATTAGAGTTTTGTTGTCGGTGTCTAGAGCTTTGAGGGGAGCCCAAGATCAGCTGGGTATGTGGAGAGTTGGAGGGATTTCTCAACTAAATAGAGATTTATCATTCTTATTTAGAAAGGTAGAATTTCTTATAGATCTCTATTGCGATGTTGTTCAGGCCGTGTTTCTATCATGAATATATGTGTTACACATGTATGTGGTTGAATCATGCATGATATGTGGTATTTTATGGAGTTTGGGAAAGTTTGGTCGAAGAAACGAGGACATGTTCGTGTTTTGTTCACATAGAACAGAACTTGCAAATTTAAATAGGTCGCTTGAGCGAGCTCCTTAAATTTGAGAAGTTTAGTTTGGACAGTGAGCTTATTTTTGGTGCTCGAGCGACCTCTAGTCCACTCGATACTTTTATTGAAAATCATATCGTTTCTTACTTTTCAGTCCATTTATGCATATGTTTGGGTTTGGAACAGTGGGTTAGTTGCTCATATGTTCATGCATTGATGATGGTTACCCTGAATTGGTGTCTTTGTGATTTTGATGGTGGAAGTCCGTAAATTACTGGATTGGAGATGTCCCTATGGTCGGAGGTGACTCATGAACTCAAATGATGGGTGCTCATATCTTTCGATAGGCCCACAGTGAAGGATCGTGAAATTAGTGTTGGGTGCTCATATCCTTGGATAGGCCTTTGGTGAAAGACTGCCAAATTCTTGCATGAGACACATATTAAGCATGTTATTGATTGTTTTAGATATTTCATGCTTTCTATAGTATGTTATTGATGTGAGCATAATTTAACCAACATGATGATGGCGCTATATGATTTTCTACTCGAGCTCTGGCTTATGTTTGTAAATTAATCATTTACAGGTGCTGAAGTTGAGCCAAGAAATAAGATCTCGTGTTGAAGAAAGTTGGAGTTCCATAGTTAGGTTTTATTTAAGTCATTTTACTTCCATATTTTAGATATTGGTTATTTGTTTGGGCATTGTGGGCTTGTAGTTGATTACTTATTTTAGTTCAGCATTGGATATTTATGACCATTGGTATTTGAGATGTTTTAATGTTTTTAATGGTAATTTTGTATTCGATTATTGCTCATTTTATATCCTTGAAGTGCGGGGTGTGACAACTTGGTATTAGAGGATGTTTCGAATATCTTGAGTCAGGGATTTGTGTCCTAGATGTCTATTTCTTTATGTGGAGTATACGCTGAAAGTGTCATACCTTTTGTTCGAATGTCCATGCGACTACTCGTGAAATATGATTAGAAGAAATGACTGATCACCATGTCTTCTTCTTTGATGTATGGGAAAGTTAATTGGAATACCGGGTTGGTGTTCTCATGGGTATTGCTAAGTACGTGCTTTTGTGCATGTGTGTGTTTGACTATTGTTTAGTTATTGGTGAGTTTTGTCCCTTTCTGTAGAGAGATGCTGCCTCGTAGAGCTCATGGTACATGCAGGGGTGTCACCGCTGTGTGGGTACCAGATCCTGCTACTGGAGATGATATTGTGAGGGCTGTGACCGAGGCCATACAACAGTCAGTACAGAACAACCATCCCAGAAACAAGACCACAACAATGATAGCCATGCGAAAGTTTCGCCACATGAACCATCCCGAGTTCATTGGTGGAGTCGACCCGTTTGTGGCTGATAGCTAGATAAAGCATGTGGAAAAGACTTTACACACCTTGTAGGTTACGGAGGATGAGTTGAGGGTCTCGTTGGCGACCTACCAATTTACAAGTGAGTCTGATCAATGGTGAAAAACGATCAAGACAACTTATGAGGTAACGAACCTAACCTGTGAAACTTTCAAGGGCTTATTCCTTGGTCGCTATTTTTTAGAAGTGATAAAGGACTCGCTTCAATGGGAGTTCTATTATCTTAAGAAGGGGAGCATGACGGTGGTGGAATATCAAAACAAGTTTACCTCGCTATCCCACTTTGTTGTAGAGACAGCAAGGGATGAATCTTAAATGTAAGACATTCGATAAGGGTCTTGAGCCGGCAATCAGGGAGAGGATTATTTAGTTAAAGATCCAATATTATGGGGATCTAGTCGAGCAGACAATGATAGCCGAGGCAGACTTGGCAACGAAAAACATGAGCACAATTAAGGTTGTGACATCAAAATCGAGGGGACAACATAGAAAGCGTCAGAGCGAGTCCAGCTCCTTGTTTTAAGGTTATCAGAGGCAAGTGGTATCTGCTCCATTATCTATCTCAACAGGGAGGGATCCTCGGGGAGAAATTACATATGTTAAGTGTGGCCAGCCGAGTCACAAGAAGTCAGATTATCGATGGAGGGTGAAGTCATCTCAGACTACAAGTACTGCTAGGAGGGCAATTATATGTTACAAGTGTAACAATGAAGGGCATAATCAATGTCATTGCCCACAGAATCAGGGGAATGGTGGTACTAAGGGCTCAACATAGAATTACTTGACACAGTCAAGTTTAGTTCAATAGAGTTCTGTTTTGGCACAACAGGAGGGGGTAGCCTGACCAGCCACATTAGCTCACTCAATACGATAGGGACATGTGAATAGGATGTGTGCTTATACCATCGCAACACCAGAGGCAACTATAGTGGGGCCTTAGTTGTTCGAGATATTTTTCTTTTATTTTGCACCTGGGCTAGTGTCTTGTTCCACATGGGTGCATCACATTCTTTTATTATATCTAGTGTCGCTTCTACCTTGGGTCTCGAGACCAGTCTGTTAGATTCAACCTTGTTTGTTGAGACACCTGTCGGTGATGATGTGACTCTTAGAAATGTGTGTAGATCATGTGAGATTGTGATCGCCAACCATAGGTGATCGACCAGCAAAAAGATATCACGATGCGCCAATCCAATCAATATTTATCTTAAAACTGAACCTCACCTTAAGAGCATTGATGGTGCTGGAAAATGAACAACGTCCTCTTGCTCGGTCTTTGGTTTCTTGGGCTCCTACGCTCAAGTCCAGTGATCGGGGGGTGATGATCTGGTCATGGACCCTCTGATGAACAAGTTAGAACTGGATCATGGAATAGTAGAAACTGTAATGAAAATGAGAATTAATGGAATCAGTTAGTCCATACCTTTGCCTTAAAACCGGGGCGGGGGGGGGGGGGATAAATATCTCTAGGGGAGAGAGATCCCCAGTTGGCTGTCGCCATTGACAGCGCCCTGAATTCACTAGGAATATTCCCTTCCTTGTCCCCACGTGCGCCATTCTCGTGCCTTCAAGAGGATCTGTGATGCCATTTTTGAGATCATATGATCAGTTAGGGGGTTTGGATTCGTCCGGTTTTCGTTCCCTAGTTGTGTTTGGTCTAGTAGGACCCCAGGGCAAGCGTGTCCGATATAGAAATTTGTGCAACCAATCGATCGGTATTTCTCTAGGAATTTCCTAGTCAACCTAACACTCGACCTCTGCTCTGTTCGATATTCAATCAAATCCGGGTTTATCAATTGTCCTCCATTACCTAGTCAAAGTGCAAAGAGAGATGTAGAGAATGTTTTCTTTGTGGAAGTCTCCCATTTAGGAAAGATATGAGTATCCCGTATGAAATACTCACCACTTATGACCTTTAGTATACTCCCTTTGATATGCCCACGTGTCATAATTTCATCGGGCTTTGCAGATCAAGTTTGGTAGTTGCAATGGGCATGCATTTTGGCAATGTTCATGTGGCCTCTTCTCATCCATCGCTTTTATCGAGAACTGATGGGAAGATACCTCCCCATTTTTTGTGCCCTTTATTTAAAGTGCATTTTTAGGCTGCACCATCATACACTCCTCATTTCCCGTCTCTTTGCCTCCTAAGCCTACAACCCCTAGTTATTCCACCTTGGATCCCTCTACCTCATTTTTCTTTTTGGGC
Source organism: Arbutus unedo (assembly GCA_014822125.1). Taxonomy (NCBI): domain Eukaryota; kingdom Viridiplantae; phylum Streptophyta; class Magnoliopsida; order Ericales; family Ericaceae; genus Arbutus; species Arbutus unedo. The sequence continues at coordinate 4,643 of JABCMJ010004482.1, read as the reverse complement.
TCTTTTTCGAAACCTTCTCACGCCTCTTTTCTTTCTTTCGATAGCCCTTGAAGACTTCTCCAAATCCAATGCTCAATGATCGTTGGATCGACTATTGTCCGTATTCTAGAGCCACCGAATCTTTATTTACTTTGGCTTTGTCTAGCTAGTACAGATGCATTGACAGGACTCTTTTGTTCCCATTTGAGCTAGACATTGACTCCAGCTCTTCATCTGGTGACTTGTTTCAAGAGAGGGTTCTTGATATCCTTATCTTGGCAATGGTCGATCCTGTCGATATCCCACGAACTCAGCCATTCACTACTGAGGGAATAGCATTCATTCTGTCAGGACAAGACTTGAGCAGGATCCGGGTTGCATACTCGCTCTCAGACTCCTTCTCCTTGCGGTTGCCTTTATCTAATGAGTGTGCCTATTTTGATTTTAGAGACGAGATCTACTTATACGAGAGCAATTTGTAGTGTGGACTCCATTTTCCAATCCACCCACTTATCCTAGACGACCTTCACTACCCAAGTCCGGCACTGACTCAGTTGATGCCCAATGCCTGGTAGCTTTTAATCTTCGTGATTGTCTTTTGGTACACATCGAGTGATGGGAGAGGCCTTCACCATGCCTAAGTTTTTTTACTGCTATTTTTCAAAAGAGACCCATCCTAAGTCCGGTTGGCAATTCTTCCAATCCCGAGGCAATCGCAATTTGATCTCAGGGATCCCCTCTTCGAACAAGGGATGGAAGCACAAGGTATTTTTTTATGGGTGGTAATGGTTAGGAGTTTAGTTCTAGCAAGGCTTCATTTGACTGTCTTGCGGGGGTATCTTAAAGGTGGGGCAACCCTACTCTTTTGGTGGTCTCGACTGCCTCTCCTATTTTTAAGGATGTGGTGGCTTTCATTGAGAAGCTACTGGAAGAGGTCCTTTATTCGTATCCTAAGTTGTTGAGCCCGACTTTAGTTTTCACTTGATCGCTCAGCTTGTGACCAACAATTGCCGGTGTTTTTATTGTTAATTTCTCAATTTCCTAATTCTGCCTTTCTTCCTAGAAGGGTCTTCTACAAAGAGGAAGATTCCAAAAGGACAGCGCATAGAGCCAAGCTTTTAACCCCAGGCGAAACTGTGTTGGCTCCATCCCCACCTCCATTTGTCATAGAGTCTTCTAGGATGTTGACCAAGTACCCAGCTACTTTTGTTGTTGCTCCTTCTGGTGGGAAGGAGGTTGGTATGGGTTTTGATCCCAATATTTGCTTGGGAGGCAATGGTTCCTCCCCTGCCCATCATGCTACTTTAGCTGCCCAGGCCAGGTCTTTTTTTTCCCTTGTTGATGCCTAGAGGTTTGCCGCTGGCCTAACCGGCCTGGTTTATTCTTTCAAATTTTCTAAGCCCATTGTAGAGGTTAGTCTCCTGCTAAACCCAAAGGTTACTCATAACATTTTCAAGCATTTATGGGTGGCGAAATGGGCCTTTTGAGTCAGGCACCAATGACCATTTTTTAAAGGAATTTGGTCTTTTGCCTAAGTTGGGTGAATGTTACTCCTTTCATGTAGTTTCCTTCCCTTTCTTCTTTTTGTTTGATGATTGCTTCTTGTTTATGCTTTCAAGGTTGTGCTGAGAGCATGAAGTTGTCCCTTCGCACCCTTAGTTTTGAATGACAAGTTCAAGCCCAATCCAATGATTCAGCCTATGTAGAGAAGGTCATGGGCCACCTTGCGGCTACCAAGAAGAAAAAGGTCGACGCAGAGGAAGTGTTGTGCAAAGTGAGCTGAGGGTTGTAGAGGGCAGGGCGAAGTCTACCCTAGGGGCTTTGCAGAAAGAGCGGGAGAGGGCCGAATTGGATGAATCCCATGTCTATCGAGCAGAGGCTAAGGTCGAGAGGGCATGTTTGGATGTTGAGAAGTTCCTGGGTGTTGAACTTGCTAAGCGAGATGCTATGGAGTCTAAGGCACAGAACTTTGATGACAGTTTGAAGTCATCCCTTGAGAGTTGCCATGTAGCACTCTCTAGCCACCACTTGATCTCTCTTCTGTTCTCCTATTCCACTCTGAGTGGAGAAATTTACTACCATGTGACAGGTAAAAGTGATTGCCTTCATGCAATTGAGGGCGGTTCGTCCCAATATGGCATTGTATGCAGACGGGAAGTCCACTACTAGGAACCTGATAATTTTTGTCACCTGTTTTTGGGTCGTGCCCAAGTTGACCGATAAATCTATTGAGCCCTGGGGCTCTACCCGTTCTCTGGAGAACTGTACCAGTGGTGAGTGTATCAACTATAAGGTGTCCAACCTGAGGCCCATTTCCTTGTAAGCTGATGCAAAGAGGACGTCGACCAAGCTCCCTTTGTCGATTAGCACTCTACTGGTTTGGTATTTCCAACCACAGCGATGATGACTAGAGGGTCATCTTGGGGCTGCTAAAGTCCACCAGCATCTTCTTTGGTGAAGCTGATGGGTGGCTCGTCAGTCTTCCTTTGCTTAGATGGTTTTATCATTGAAGAGCCTACAAATTAGCTTCATAAAGACCGACCAAAGCAACCAGCCAAGATCGCCCAGAGTGACAAGCCAGCCAACCAAGCTGCAAGCCGATCAGGTGATCTATTACCCGTTTGGGTAGCAGGGCTGCTTGACCTAAACACTATGGGCGCTCCGTAGAATAGTCCTCTATGAAATCCACGTAATCCCTCTAATATCACCCCAGATCCTTCGACATCCTCCGGATGACATGAGAGGAATCCGCCCAGATCACGTGATTGTTGGAATCACGGCCTAGAATCATTCCCAACCCTCACTCCCTTGCTCTGGCATTAATAAGCATAAAGGGGATGAAAAAGGTACGCACTCATTATCTCATAAATTCATAGACAGCTTTCACTTTCAACAATCACCACAATTCTAACTTGATCGTCAAAGGTCCACGATCGGCCATCTACCCTTGGTCATTGGACTTGTGTGCAAGAGCTGCTCGGTAGGTCAACGGAGGTCCGACACCGTTTTTTGGCATCATCAGTTTGGCACCGTTTGTGGCAACAAAAATTCTTACCAACATAAATTCAACTGATTAACCAGACACAATGGTGAACACAAGATCGTTTGTTGGAGGTGGCCAAGGAAGAAACGCCTCCCGCAATGGTGGTCAAGGGTTCTTCCCCCGCAGGTGGCAAATCCTTTGGAAGCCCAAGGGCAAAACCTTAACCAAATGGTGGCCACCCTAATGGAACAAAACCAAGCCTTTGCACAACAACTCTGAGTCGGGTGACCATAGTCGATTAACCCAATGGGAATGCCCAACGAAGAGCCTGGAGTAGCCCGGGTGAATGAGGGGCCACTAAAGAAGAAGTCAACAGCCACGCCATGGATGTTGGGGTAGGCCTTCCAGGCCCAAGTGGGGAAGCACTAGCAGGAAAGTCATCTGCGTATGGGGTAGAGATCAAAGAACTCTCTGAGAAAAAGCTAGAGGGCATCCTCAACTAGATAGAGGACAGGGGCCCAACCAGGACAGGGGCAATTGCACCGACCAATGTTGTTGTTCACCGAGGCAATGATGGCGTGGCCACAGCCCCCAAGTTCAGAATGCCGCACATGGAGCTATTTGATGACTCAGGGGATTCCCTAGACCATCTAGAAACATACAAGGCCTTTATGGTCCTGCATGCGGTGCCCAATGAAAACATATACCGTGCCTTCCCTACTATGCTGAGAGGATTAGTGCGAGCCTGGTTTGGCAAGTTGATGGCCAACCGAATCGAGTCATTTGAGCAGCTGAGTCATCAATTCCTCAACTATTTTTATAGTGGACAAAGGACTCACCGATCGGCCACCTAACTTCTGAACATCAAGCAGTACCGAGAGAAGTCGCTATAAAAACTACTTGAAGCACTTCAACGACAAAGCACTCCACATCGACGAGGTCGATGACAAGATCACACTGACCGCTTTCATGAGCGGTCTCCAGCCCATTGAATTTTTCTATCACCTATCCAAAAGGCCCCTGACAAGTATGGCCGCGATGATGATCGAGCACAGCAACACATAAACACAGAGGATGCCAAAGCAGCACAAGAGGGAAAGTTAGAGAAGGTCATCAAGAGACGGCCTGCGCCAAAGGACGCAAGGTAGTCTGGCCTACAAGAGTAACCCTAGGGTGCCTCAAGGGTATAGGAAGTAAGAAAGTAGGCCCAAAAGGGTTTAAGAGATTCACCCCTCTGATGGCCCTGCTAGAGCAGGTCTTGCACCACATAGAGAATGGGCCAGACACGAAGTGGCCCAAGAGGCTTAAAACTGACTCCGCAACCTAGGACCCTAGAAAATACTATCAGTTCCACTGAGATCATGGGCATGACACATCGGAGTGCTTCAACTTGAAGTGCCAAATCAAGGAATTGGTTCAGAGGGGAAAACTGAACCTAGAAACGCACAGGGATTTGGAACCAGTCCAACCTGTTGATACCAGATTTTGTCACACCGCTCAAGCTATCATGAAACATTCTATCAGAATAAGCTTAGGATAAGCTTATGCTCAAAATGACTATTTTGCCCTTGGACGACCAATTCAACAAGGCTCACATCATCATATAATCAGTTCGGAACATCTCCACAATGTATGTCACGGTTTAGCATGTCTCAGTGAGCATTCAGGACATTTGAAGGAG
>JABCMJ010004481.1:0-15697 GCA_014822125.1 Arbutus unedo | reverse complement strand
CAAACATGCCTCATTTATAGATTATGAGTAGAAATATAATACATAATAATTTCATTTTATGAATTTACATTTTTTTATAATATTATGATTTTAACTCTTACTCATATTTTTTTAACAATTATGAAACATCAGGTAGAAGAGATCACCCTCTTTTAAGAGGGTGAATAAAATTTATTTCTGAATAAAACTACCTCAATTAACTGAACCCTCTCCACCTCATTAGGAGTTTAATGGGAAAATAAAACATCCAAATTTAAAAATATAAACATGATGAAATAAGTTAGCATAGATCATTTTTATATTGAGTCAAATTAATTAATGAAAGATAATAAATATCGGTATAAATTTTATGTTCGAGTCACGTGTTGACAATAAGTTAATGAGAGATGGTAAGACCATGATATCAATTTTTAAGTGAGTGATGTATATTTTTCTCTAATCTTCTAATTTTTATTAAAAAAATAAAATGATGATGTGTTGTGTTTTAATAATTTAATGAGAGATAATAAGAGTGTGATATGAATTTTATGTAGATTTAATTAACATTTCATCATTTTATTTCTTTACAAAACATTTAGCGATAATAAGAGTGTGATAATGGAGTTTACGTGGGTGATGTACATTTGTTTCTAATTTTTTAAATTTTTCTAAAAATAAAAAGATACCACGTGGATTACAAGTGCTTCATACATAAACACAAAAAAAAGTTAAGCCTCTGTCTATGGAAAAATACATGTGAGAATTGTTGTCCTTTTTGCGTTGCATATTCATGTGGCAAGATTGAACAGGAGCATTGTAGCGCTGAATGCACTACAAATTTGTATAGCCATCAAAACGACGTATTTTTAGTTGAGCTGTTATCAAAATACATGGATTGTAATCTATATTACCGGATCACCCCACAAAATTATGAAACGACACACTCCCGTTTTGTACAATATTATCCGCTTTTGCCGCCAAATCCTATGGACTTCCCAGTAGGTTACCCATATCTGGATTGCTCCAAGGTGAGCACGCTTAACTGTGAAGTTCTATTTGATGTTGGTGCCATCACGACTTTAAAGGTCTTGTACAAGGAATGTTTATAATCTTATAAATAACACCGACCACCTATCCGGACATCCCATTGAGACTCCATCTCCCGGATGCCGGCCTCACAGCTAGCACTACAGTCTGGCTAGGATGTCACAATCTCTCTCACTTAGGAACACACGTCCTCGTGTGGGGTCGATATTTTCCATATTTTCGGTTGGTGCAGGCTCTGATACCATTTGTAACGATCCGCTCCCGCCTTGTACAAATATTGTCTGCTTTTGCCGCCAAATCCTATGGACTTCCCAGTAGGTCACCCATCCCTAGATTGTTCTAAGGTGAGCACGCTTAACTGAACTTACATCCACCAAGCGATGTAGGACCCTTGACCACCCATCCGGACGTCCCATTGAGACTCCATCTCCCGAACACAGGCCTCACAACCAGCACTACAGTCTGGCTGGGGTGTCACAACTATATCACTTTATTCTATGTATTTTGATAACAACTCGTAATTAAAATAACGTCGTTTTGACTTCCCTAATACGTTATAGTAACAGTCCGCACGACAATTTCGTAATCGACAAGACTTGCTGGAGTTTGTAATCTAATTGATGTAATTATCAAAATATATTTATGTCATCACTTAGTGGCAGACGAAAGAAAAAAAAGAGAAAATTACCAAAAAGTGGTACTAACTTAAAATAATTTTCACTTTTATGATTCATAGTTTCGAAATTACGAAAAACATAGACTTTAGAAAAGTAATTCTCAAAAACATAGTAACCATATACATCTTATGAGGGTGCACTGAGTCACACTTACGAACAAATGGCCTGTACTTTGGAGATTCCTGACTTGTACCTTGAGACAAAGTGACTTGTACTCTGAGATTTCTTGATCAGTTAAGACTCGCACCTTTGAAAAAAATGACTTGTACCTTCGAACAAAACGATTTGCACATTAAGAGATTGACTTGCATTCTGAGATTTCGTGACTGATCAAGACTTACACTATTGGGTGCACTGACTTGCACCTTTGAACAAATGATTTGCACCTTTGAGATTCATGACCTGCACCTTGGTAAAGATTGACTTGCATCGTGGAATTTTTGACTGGTCATAAAATGTATATGGTTACTATGTTTTTTGGTAATTATTTTTCTAAAGACCATGTTTTTGATAATTTCAAAACTATGAACCATGAACATGAAAATTATTTTGGGTTAATACCACTTTTTGATAATTTTCCCAAGAAAAAACTATATGAAGTTTTTGTTTAAGGCTACATTTTAGGTTAGATAAATGTGAGACCTTAAGAAAAAATCCAAAATTGGGTTTTCAAGAGGGGAGAAAAAAACCAAAGGAAAGCTAAGGTCCCATTTTAGTTAGTTAATTCAGTTGGTCCCCATCATTTGCCAGGGTGCCATTTCACTTTATTGAAATTTCTCTCAATAGCAATCCCCTACGGAAGAGACAGTAGCTTCAAATAACTAGAAACAAACAGACTAAAAATTTTGTTTGTTCAGGTATATGGGTCCTTATTTATATTGGCAAAGGAATAATGAGATAATCTATATATAACAATACAATGGGGTATTTTCAAAATACCCCCTCACAAACTAACTTTATCATAGATTGAATGGCTGAGATTGAGTCTAACTTTTGATCCAAAGGTGAAGATCAGTTTTCTCAATCTAAAGTTCCCCCCTAAAACTGTCAACTCCAAGACAGCTTTTCACATTAGATTTCTGTCACACACAACACCTCCCCAGCCCCTTCCTTTATGTGCCATTTCAGCTTTTCACATCAGATTTCTGTCACACACAACACCTTCCCAGCCCCTTCCTTTATGTGCCATTTCAGCTTGGTGCGATTTCTCCAATCTCTCTCTCTCTCTCTCTCTCACTTTTTGGTGCGATTTCAGCGTGCAAGTCTCGGTTGTTTATGTAATTAGTGGGTGTTCCATGGTGAGTTCCATTTTAGGTTCGTGAATCGAGTGTTCCAATTTCGATTTTCGGTTTCAACTGTCCCGATTTTAGATTTCGGTTTCAACTGTTCCCTTTCCATATGTTTGTTGCGAATCAACCCTCTAGGTTCCCTTTTCATATGTTTGTTTGCGAATCAAGCATCGTATGTTGTTCCGTAATAAGTCGATTTTAGGTTGTGAAGAGTCAGTTCACTCTGAAATGGATCATTATTTAGAAACTAGCAAACATTCAAAAATGTGCTAGTTATGTTTTGATATTGTCTAGCCACCTTTGGGTGATGTGCTAGTTGGAAAGATAATATTTGAATCGATATGAGCGGTGTGGATTGATTGGTGTGAAGGACTTAGCGTGAGAATCTCATAAGTATTATGAAAGAAATGGATGACAACACGTTGGTAATGAAATCAGAAAATCTGGAGTTGTTTGTATGAAGTAATGGATAGGTTGATGATGCAATGCGTGAGTGTATTAGGCATGCATATTCTAGAATATTTTGCGTAAGTTCATACTTATATTATTATTCGGTATTGTGTAGCATGCCAATTCATTTCATATGTTCTTAATATTGGTGTAGATTCTCCTACTAGGCTATGTAGCTCACCCTATCAATTTCAAGTACCTGACCAGAAGTCTAGCATGGAGTGCTTGAAGTGCATGAGATGATGCATCATTTTGGGAGCTATTTTGATAGAGATCATGTAGTCTTTTACAAAACTCATTATTGAAAGGTGTAATGATCTTTACACATTTTGTGTCTATTTTTGGATCAGATGGTATAAAAGTTTAACTTTAGATTTTCATTGAATGTATGTACCAGACCGGAATTGCCCATTTTAATGTAATACTCTCAAACTTGAAATTTGGTTTTATTTCCATGGATGAAACGATTGAGAATTTTGGGTTTACCTTTGAGTATTTATGAGGTTTTAATTATAGTAAATGGTGGTTATATATATGTTTGAAATTGAGGGTGTGACATGTAGTGAGGTGACTCACTAAATGAGTATAGTGAGGCCATCCGGCCGTTCATCTAGACAACGGACGGTTTAGATTTAATTCAGTATTTATTCGCGCAAATAGTTTGTTTGAATCTGAATCATCTGTTGTCGAGATGAACGGCGCCTGAATGGCCTCACTATACTCATGTAGTGAGTCACATCACTACAGGGCTCCTTAGGGTGAACAAAATCAATTTCTTTTGCAACAGGCTAGCTGCTCCTAGAGAGAAAAGGGCACTTTCTATTTGCTTCCCCTAATTTTATATTTCCTGTAGAAATACTATGCTTATGCCAACCAAGAAAAAGCTATACTTGTGAAATGAGATCCTCAAAGACAGACAGCCGCAGCCAGGCTGATGGATAAATGATTTAGAAAATAGGACCCCCCCATGACCGAAGAAAATGACTAAAATGTGCTTAATCGGTCATTGGCTCGCGTTCGGACACAAAAGCAATACGCCAATTTTGCCTGACACAAGTTATTCGAGGGAATTATACCCAAATGGTTTAAAACTAACAGCTAATATGCAGATTAAACCATTCAATGAAGTTTATGTATAAGAAAACTATGCAATATTTTGTTTTGTGTCTCTGTTACACAAGTCGCATACAAATATATTCGTTCAATAAAACTATCACGCTTTTTAGATCAATCCTAACGTAGGCTTTTCTGCTAGAAGTTTGATCTTAACAGTGGTATATTGAACAATTTCATGAAAGAGCTTTAAATTTCTAACCAAAAATTGAAATTGCATAGTTATTCTTCTAAATTAATGCATTATTCTAAAATTGGTGGATGATATAGCAAGTTCATGACCATATTTTGTTTATCGAGTGCTTTTCTTGGTAGTATGATTGTTTTAAGTTCGAAAGCATATTTGCCAACGATGGTTAATTACGTTAATCAAGTATAGTTGATTGATGTGTTTTCTTTTGCTAAGCTTGTGATTTTTTCATTGAATTATCTTTTAAATATTAGTCTGCCATAATAAAAATTTGCTACATATTATCCCAATAATTTTAAAAAATTCATAATCTATCCTCTAATCACAAATCAAGATCTACTTATCGCCAATATTCAAAATTAAAAACAAAAATTAGCTCCGAAACATTCCATGATCCGCATTTGATTAAAGTGATTTCTTGACTTGATTGAGTTTGTTGATATAAACTAATCAAATCATCATAGTATGACTAGGATGAGGCCAAAAAGAAAAAACTAACTAGATTAGTTTTAAACACATTTTGTCTCTATTGAAAAAAAAATTGCATTCGTTATTTTTGCTTCAAAATTTTGTTGATTATTGGTCCGTATCGATGAGACGGATATAAAAAATATAAAATTATGTCTAAAAGTTAAAAAATTGTCACTAAAGACAACAAATAAGCCTTGTTTTTAAATTATTTTTTTGTCTTGTCTATTTTTTTCAAATTTGATTAATTGTTTATAACTTTTCTAAAACCTCTCGTGGAGACGAACGAATAATTTATAAAAAATTGGCGAAAAAAATTATAAAAAAAAATTGCATAAGAACGAAAAAATAATTAAACAACAAAGTCAAGCCAAACTGAGCAATTTTAGCCACCAAATTTTCAGTCAAATCTCAAGCGTATATAATACTCCTTTTGAAGATACCTAAAAGATTTTCTTTGCTTCCTTTGATAAATGCCAGAAGACAACCTTTGACAGTTGATGCTCGGGGTCTTCATTTACACACATTTTATGATAACTATATTGAATAATAATTAAATACGAAAATTAGGCCAAACTAGATCAATTTCAGCTACCAAATTCTTTAGTCAAATCTCAAGTTGTTAAATCAACGGCGTACACGTATGTAATAAATACTCTTGCTGAAAATGTTGATAAATGCCAGAAGACAAACCTTGACAGTCGACGCTTGGGGTCTTCATTTCCACATTTTGTGTCCCTAAACATAATTATTTCCTACCATTAGACAGCCTTGGGAAAGACTTGGAAAGTCTTTGATAAAATGCCAAAACAAAGTTCATACCAAGGTTCTGAATATCGGATCGATTTAGGTATCGGTTTTTCTATTAGTATGATACATATCGGTACCGTCCATGTATTGGGTATAGTATCGGATTTCCCGAAATTTCAGCTACCAGATTCTTTAGTCAAATCTCAAGTTGTTAAATCAACGGTGTACGTATGTAATAAATTCTTTAGTCAAATCTCAATTTGAGCTACCAGTTGAAAATGTTGATAAATGCCAGAAGACAAACCTTGACAGTTGATGCTGGGGATCTTCATTTCCACACATTTTGTGTCCCTAGACATATTTATTTCCTACCATTAAACAGCCTTCGGAAAGACTTGGAAAGTCTTTGATAAAATGCCAAAACAAAGTTCATACAATCTATCACTAGCTAATACAGTCGTTTCTTTTATTTCTTTTATTTTTTTTTATCGATTTAGCGGTCCTAAGTGTCTCGCACTTAAACGCCAGAACAAAGTTTATTTTTTATCAAATTATTGTTGCATCTCGATGAGAGATTTCAGGAAAATAAAAAAATGAATCAAAATTTAAAAAAAAAAAGCAAGTAATGGACAAAATGAGGACTCAATCTTGTACAAAGAGTAAACATTGCCATAGATGTGGCTTCTAGACTCGATTATCTTCATTACCAATGCCACTGGCTAATTGATACGTAGTGGTAATTGCATGTAGTACGTGGTAGTAAATTTTGTAAAATGAATTTTGGAGCCATAGTCGTTAAAGAGGTTGTAGTAGTCAAGCATTGGCCGTGAAGTGGACAAATTCCAATATGAAGTGATACTTAACATAATCAGCTCGTAAACGTTTGTATTTTGAATATCACCAATTTTTTTAGCGTAACAATATTAAAAGATTATAAAAATAGTATGTCAAAGTCGATACGTTACATAGAAATTGCTATTCAAAACCCTGTGGTGGCCTGTCCTTGTGGAGGGTTCCCACCATGCTAGACTTTGATGTTACATATACAGTTCTACATAAGCGAGAACTCAAGAGCACAAATCCATACAGATGCAACATATGTTTTCCAAGATGAGTCTGACAAACAAATTTCTCCCAGTTGGTGTCGTAGCCTTGTTTTTCTCCCTCCTCTCTTTGCTTCATATCAGATCCATTGCCCTTTTCCATGCCACAACAACATCCTCACTTAGTCTTAGTAGTGTTGTGACTCCTAGCAACGAGACTGATTTCCATGCATTATTGGCCATCAAGTCAAATATTCTGCCGGAAAGTCGACATGCCTTGAGCTCATGGAATGAATCTCTCCATTTTTGTGAATGGCAAGGTGTGAAATGCGGTCGTCGACATGAACGAGTCACCTCTATAGACCTCATGTCCCAAGATTTGGTGGGTTCTTTGTCTCCTCATATCGGGAACCTCAGCTTCCTTCGGGTGCTCAGGCTCTCCAACAACACTTTTCTCGGTGAAATTCCCATTGAACTTGGCAATCTTTTCAGGCTGCAGATGCTCTATCTCACCAATAACAGTTTTGAAGGAAAAATCCCAGTCAGCATGTCCCATTGCTCCAAACTCACGATCCTCGACGTGGGGAACAATAAGCTTGTTGGAGAATTTCCTCAACAGCTTTGTTATTCCCTCCGGAAGCTCGTATCTCTCGGTGTTTACAAGAACATGTTGACAGGAGGAGTTCCTCCATCCCTTGTGAATCTTACTTCACTTGAAAAATTTTCTGCTGCTATAAATCCTTTAGGTGGAAGTATTCCTGATTCTTTAGGTCAATTGAAAAATCTAAGGATTCTTGGATTGAGCACTACTCAAATTTCTGGTATCATTCCCTCTTCCATTTACAATCTTTCCTTGTTAAGTGTTTTTTCTGTGTCTCAGAATCAACTTGAGGGTACTCTTCCACCAGGCTTTGGTTTCATGTTCCCTAATCTTCAACAACTTGACTCCTTCAGTAACCAATTTACGGGTTCGTTTCCACTTTCACTGTCCAACTCTTCACAAATGGTATGGCTGGATTTGTCAGAAAACAATTTGAGTGGAAAGTTAAAATATGATTTTGGAAACCAACGAGCTCTCATGCAGTTTTCTGTAGAAGATAATAACTTGGGAAGTGGAGAATTTGATGATCTAGCCTTTCTTGATTCTTTGACAAACTGTAGCAACTTGGTAGTATTGGGTATATCGAGAAACCAATTTAGTGGGGTATTACCAGATTCTATAGGAAATTTGTCAAGAAATCTGTTTTACTTTAATCTAGTTTCCAATCAAATTTATGGAACTATTCCTACAACAATAGGAAACCTTGTCGGTTTGACAACCTTAGGTATGCAAAGTAACCGATTCACAGGCAGAATCCCCCATACCGTAGGTTATCTCTTTAACTTACAAAGGTTGTCTTTCGCTGACAACAAACTCTCAGGAGAAATTCCAAATTCTATCGGAAACTTGTCGTTGATGAATGAGCTTTACTTTGACAAAAATAGTTTGGAAGGGGCTATACCGTCAAGTCTCGGCAACTGTCAAAATTTGTTGGTGTTGACATTTTATGAAAATAACCTTACAGGCAGCATACCTGTAGAAATTTTGACTGTCTCTTCTCTATCAATTTCATTAGATTTAGCTCGCAACCGTTTATCTGGATCGTTGCCAACAGAGGTCGGAAACCTAAAAAATCTTGTAAATATTGATGTCTCTGAGAATAGATTGTCTGGTGAAATTCCTAGCACTCTTGGTAGTTGCCATAGCCTTGAGAACTTGTTTTTGCAGCATAATTTCTTTCGCGGATCAATTCCTAGTTCATTGGAATCCTTGAGAGGTACTCAAAACATTGATTTTTCGAATAACAACTTATCTGGCCAAATTCCGACTTTTTGGGGTACTTTTTCCCTAAAGAATCTCAATTTGTCCTTCAATGATTTTGAGGGCGAGGTACCGATGAAAGGTGTTTTCACAAATCTAAGTGCAATATCCATTGCTGGAAATCATAGGCTTTGTGGTGGTATTTCTGAACTTCAACTATCCCATTGCACCACCAAAAGAGCAAATAGTAGAATGCCTCTTCCACACAAATTAGCAATCACAATACCTTCTTCACTTGTTGGAGTATTCTTGTTATCATTCTCCATAATTTGGTGGTTCAAGAGAAAAAGAATTACTACTAAATCTACAGCTGATTCATTGCTAAAAGAATCATTCTTGAGAGTCACTTATGGCGAACTTTTCAAAGCAACAAACGGATTCTCTTCATCAAATCTACTTGGTTTCGGTAGATTTGGTCGCGTGTATAGAGGAATTCTCGACCAGGATGGTGAATTTATTGTTGCTGTCAAAGTACTCAACCTTCAAACTCATGGTGCTACAAAGAGTTTCATAGCAGAGTGTGAAGCCTTGAGGACTATTCGACACCGAAACTTGGTCAGGGTCATAACTTCTTGTTCTAGCATTGATTTTAAAGGGAATGATTTTAAAGCTCTAATTTATGAGTTCATGCCGAATGGAAGTCTAGAAAATTGGCTGCATCCAAGCTCAGAAGCAAGTAATGAGCAAAATGAGTTACAGAGACTCAATCTTGTGCAAAGAATAAATATTGCCATAGATGTGGCTTCTGCAATCGATTATCTTCATCACCAATGCCACTCGCCAATTGTTCATTGTGATTTGAAGCCGAGTAATATACTACTTGATCGTGACATGGTTGCCCATGTCGGAGATTTCGGTCTAGCTAAATTTTATACAGAGATCCAAACTCCAATTCCAAATACTTCTTCAAGTGGAGTAAGGGGAACCATTGGATATGCAGCTCCAGGTAATAACAACTTATACCTGTTTTCCGCTTTGAACTTGCATCTTCTAGGATTCAAAAACTAAAAATATTATTAGTAACTTTTGATGTTAAGTACCAAGAAAGATTGATTTTAAATGGGTTATGATCTATTCTCGTCGTTGTTCTACAAAACAAAACGTCACAAATATTAAAGTGGGCCAAACTGAACATGCATTTTGAGACACGAGCACAACAAGAGCACTGTAAAGCACGGGTACAATAAGAGAATGACACATGCACGAGGGCACATATGTATCGTTTATGTATAATATTGAGATTAACTCATTAACTTTAATTACCTAAAAATGAGATTTCCTTTTCTAGAACCAATTGAATAACTTTGAGAGTAATGACCCATTGACTCTTTTAATATTTATCATCAGACATATATGATTCAAAATGCACAACTCGAAGTGCAAAACAATGATAATACAAATAAAATAATAGATATTTCGTACTTACCCTATTAGTATAAAAGTAGGGAAACACCTTTCTCATATTAGTATAAATTCATTGATTTGTTTTTTCAAGAAATGCTAGAATACACATCTATTTTAGTGTATACGGTATGCACCCCGATGTGCTTTGTATTAATAATTATTTTGTATAATAATTCATAGTGTTTGTATAAAAATTCATATATAATATTTTCTTAGAAATCCGTAACATTTGTCTAAAAATGCATAACATGAAGACAAAAATTTCATACCATGCAAACATTTTTAATTCAAAATTTAAAAAATAACGTTATGAGTTTAGGATCAAATGTTATGAATCATTATACAATACGAATTCAAGATTGACATCGTGGAACTTTAAGCAACATGTTATGAGTTTATGACAACACAATGGGTACATATTGTATACACTTAAATAGAGGTATGTATTGCAGTATTTTCTTTTACCAATTAATTGAAGATAAATAAATTCACTGAAATTAATTTTTAGTTAGTTTTTAGTATTTTCAATTTTATAAATGTTTTTTCTAAAATAAATGATGCTTAGTTGTTTTTAATTTGAATATATGCATGGATGACAGAGTATGGTCTGGGAAGCAAGATATCAAGTAACGGAGATATATACAGTTATGGAATCTTGCTATTAGAAATGATAACAGGAAAGAGACCAACTGACAGTTCATTTGAGGCAAGTGGCCATAATCTTCATAATTTTGTGAGGTTGGCGTTACCTCAAAGTGTGATGGAGATTATAGACCCTCTACTCCTAAGCTTCGAAGAACAACAGGTTGACTCAAATCAAGTACCAAATGATCATCAAAGCAGAATGGTGGACGATGGTCTTATTCCCATGCTAAATATAGGGCTTGCATGCTCCACAGACTCCCCACAACACCGATTAAGCACAATTGATGTGATTCATCAACTCTGTCAGGTCAAGAACAAGATTTTACAAGGTACATAATTTAACATCTTGCTAAATATTACTTTTTTCGTCACACAATTTGGTTATATTTTGGAAGAATTATTTGGGGAGATATAATTGTTTTGCCATAGTAATTTCAAAGACTTGTCCTACTGAGGTGGAGGTATGTGGAGAAGGGATATGACACGTGCCTCCTCCGCCTCAGTTTCAAACAAAAAAAATATTTTATGCTAATATATACTTACCAATATATGAACAATTTCGTTTTTTTATATAGAAACAATGAAAAATCACGATTTAATCAATGAACGGCTTGGATCATAAAGAAAAGGTATCCCAATCAATTTTATTTAAGAATATAAGAGAGTTACACAAATGCTCTATTCTTTTTTTTAATAAAAAAAATTCAGAACAAAACTCAATTATATGACTTTACACTTAATTTTTTTTCCTTTGCATATTTTACAACAAAATGCAACAATAAAAGTGAAGTCCCATTGAACAACACCACCAACAATCTAAAGTATGCCTCCATCTGCTATAGTTATGTCTTGAGCCTTGAGAGCGTCTTAAGATCTTTAGTTCAAAATCTCTCATATGCTATAAATTCTTATGTGACCGGTTTAGACAGTAATTTACTCTGAATTTAATTGAGCCCTTTGCTCTTTGTCAGGATCTATACCGTAAAGGTTAAGGCACATAACCGACCACAAGTGAAACTCATTACGGCTTTCAAAAATAGATTAGTTTAGGTATTTTCTATCAACATGTCTGATATCAAAGTGCGAAAATAAAATATAGTTTCAGAGTTCAATGCAGTACTATGACACTTATGGGCTTACAAACCATAACTACATCCCAAGTATACCCGACCGGTCAACAAAATAAACATTACAACGAAGTTCATACTACAACAAAAGGTGACAAGTCTAGAAACCACAAAAAGTTACACTTCAGTGCCAATAGAGTTTTGCAGAATTTCAAGCATGATCAATGGCATTATAAAAAACTTGTTGCATCAACAATTACATTGTCACTAGGCTAGTGTGAGTCTAGATATCACAAGTTCACTAACTTTCGTATTCAACATAACATGCATTCTTGAAATCTATTGTAATCAAATAATAACATTAGGTGATATGTGAATCCAGCTTTTAGCCTTACGTTGTAAATAAGTATAATTACCAAATGACAACATTATATGACATGTGAATCTAGCTTATAGGCTTACGTTCTAACCATATGTAATTATCAAATGGCAACATGTATGATCTATGGTAACACTAGTAAAGTAAGGAACGACCCTAAATATATAGTCGATGTGATATCATCCGTTGGATTATCTAGTTAATAATTTTCACCCTTATTACTTCACCTCGTCACTAGAATTTTAATCTGCCCCTTAGCGGACAAGGTGCCTTATTAGATCTCATATCCATGTCATAATATTTTCATTAAACCATAATTTTTTTTTAAGTCGTAATCCATCATGCTTAGTTTATCATCAATTAAATGCTTACTCAATTAATAGCATAGGCTTATGAATTGAAGTAACAAATTATTCATTTACATTATGGAATGCAAGTAAACAAGTTATATACAAGACTCACCTGAGATTAGCTCGCACCTCCTTTATATTAATTCGGCCGGATGATTTCCAATTTCCAAATCTATCACAATAAATGAGAAGTGCTTATTACAAAAAATTCTTAGATGTATTTACTAACTTTGTGTCTCGAGTCACATAGTCGTTCGGACTCCTTGATTCGTAAGGACACAAATTCTAGTTTGGCTTCTAGGGCAAAATAGTCATTTCACTCAAATTTAACAAATGACCCCAAGGGCTTTCCCGGAACTCAAGCCGATTTCATTCCTTAATCCTTTGTCCCATTTGTATTCAAGGGCTCGAGTGGCCTACGGTCAATTGGTTTTGTCGCCGCTTGCTTAAATGGTAAAAGGGTATTTTTGTAATTTCACTTCTAGCTGTTAAAAAATGTGACCAAGGCTGGACCCACATTATTTTTAGTTCTTAATTATATTCAAACTCTAATTTCGTGGCTGGTCCATTCATGTGATAATTTAGTGTCGGTACAGTAAAAATGAGTAAGAATGGTACTTTGGCAATTACACTCCTCAGTCATCGAAATCCGGGACCAGGGCTTGGCCCATGTGTCATTTAACTTCAATTTCATTTTGGTATAGTCATTTTTGTAATTTGGTTAACAGGCGTGGCAGTTTGGATGGAAATATATGATGGATTTCTAGAGAGAGAAATCCCAAAGGGATAGTTTTTGGTAGTGAGTTTTTGTAGTGACTTTGAGGGTCGTTTTCTATGAACGTTTTAGGTCCGAAGAAAATATAATCTGTCAAAGTTCAAGAGTAGATGTTTGTCTATAACTTTTGTTTTCTGAGAAACTAATTTTAACACACACAATATCAAGATCCAAGGGCCTGAAGTTGACTAAAAATCTGAAGAAAAAAATAATTTTCTCAAGATCACAAGTGATGTTTGTAGCACGATTTTTATGAGTTCTAACGGTCCGAGGGTCGATACATTCCGTCAATTTTGAAGATTAAGTGTCAAACTGTGATTTCAAACAATAACATTTAGATTAAACTGCTTAAACATTAAAATTCAAACCCAAACTTAAGTAAAACTATGAATTAAAAGGGTGTTATGCCTCTTTCCTTGCTGAAAAGCTTGGTGACCGGAAATGGTGGTTCGACTACAAATTATATAGTAGTCTCGACGGAACTCCTGTGCATCTTACTGTACGTGGTGATGTAGAGATGGTGGTGGTATAGTGGTAAAAGGTGGTGAAGAAGAAGAATTAATTATGAAGAAGAAATAGGAGAAGAAAAATACTAAGATTTCTTGGTGTGAGAGAGAGAGAGAGAGAAACGGGAGACAAGTGATGAAATGAGAAAAAAAAATGCATGCATGCACTAGATATTATATATGTGCAATTGTGCAATTTAATAAAAGGAGAAGTAAAAATACAAATAATATTTATATGAAATAGTGATGACTAGAGTGAAACACACCCCCATGTTTTGTCGAAAAAGAAAGATTTGAATGTGACCTTGATGGATTTTTATCAATCAAGGGCTCAATCGCATGCACGAACGCCAAAACCTACATGATCTTGGAAAACTGTTCTGACATGATTTTCAAAAAATATGAAAATGATCGGGGTGTCTTAGAAAAATATGGGGACCATTGTGGCTCAGATTCTTCACGTGAGCATTCATTATTGGGCAGACATCTCAATACGTCCTACAAATAATATTTTTAATGAACGTACGTCATGCAATAAGATTTCTTAAATCAAAAAATTAAATTACGTGATAATCATAATTATTTCCGCTATTTTTGGATTTAAATAATAAAATCAGGTCGGGATATTACATCCTTTCCATCATTTTAGAAAGTTTAGTCCCCAAACTTGATCTTAGCCCAGAGTTAGGTTTCTAAGTTTGACCAAATCTCTATTCAAGTATCGATTAGTAAAATTTAAGGCAAGAGGTAGATCATACCGCTGGTCAAGATCTGATGGGAGTTGTCACGACCCATCCCGTAAAAGTTAAGGCACGTGACCAACCAAGAGTGAAACTCGTTAAGGCGGAAAAAATAGACTAGTTTAGAAATTTTCTATCAACATATCCGATATCAGAGTGTTAAAATAAAATATAATTTCAATGTTCAGTGCATAAAGTGAAGTGTAGTAATATGACCCTTACGGGCTTCACAAACCAAGGCTACGCCCAAGTACCCGGCCGGTTAACAGCATAAATTTTTTTTTTTTTGGATGCCAAAGAAGAGTTTTATTGATCAAAAGTAAAATACAATGATCAAAGGGGCTCCCGATCAACAAAACATATGCCGGCGGGAGACCAAAAAAGAAAGAAAGGAGGTTGGAGGGCATCCAACCTAAGATTAAAAAAATAGACATGTCCACTGAAACAGGACTCCTAAGCCATGGTAATGTGCCCCACATTTTAAAGAAAGCTAGCAAACTGATAGAACTATCAAGCAATCCTTCCAACATTAGGAATACAACAGAAGCAGTAGGGACTGAAATCTTAATAGACCAGGCCACCCTAAACAACATAAATTTGACACAACCAAGTCCTCCTTGCTGCTAGCATCCCAGAGACTGAACATTAGGCTGCCGCCTCAGATGGGACCCTTCTGATATTGTGTAGTAAATTGTTAATGGAATAGGGGCAACAGGGATGGTGAGCCCCCAAGATAGTAGATAAAATAAGACTGAATCCTCCATAGACTCCCACTGAATGTTCCCCCCTATCGATGTAATGGTTTTCTAACCTATACTTCTGTTACAATTTGTCACGCCCACAAATTTTAACATAAATAAAACACCAAATTATAACCGGAATCCTCACAAGTGACACTAATTACCCCAAAAATTATGGTTCGAGAACTCAAATGTTTCAAGTCTTATCGGTTTACAAAGTCACT
>JABCMJ010004479.1:0-12934 GCA_014822125.1 Arbutus unedo | reverse complement strand
TATATTTATAATATAATATATGTGTGTGTGTATATATATAGATAAAAAATAATTGATTTTCCGACCAAATAATTTTGGGTCGCCAAAAGTAATATTTCCCGACTAAATATATATATAATTTAGTGACTTTTGCCGACTAACGATAGTTTAGTCGGTAAATGTGTGACTTTTGCCTACTAAATTAGAAAGGTGTTTTTTCTTGTAGTGAATTTCAATTTTATTTAGGTGCTACGCGGCACATTTGAAGTTCTTATGAAAAGTCATTGTAGATAAATTATCTTACAAGGGACGTTGGAAAATTCCCGCCGAAGTTAAGCGTGAGAATTACGAGATTTTATAACATAGTCGTTTTATTATAATAACTTGCTTACAAAATATGTTTATGTTTCCCTTTTGATTAGTTTACCAACGGATTTCGCGGGAAAACATCAGCGATTCTTTTATACTTAGATATGATCCTTCGTTGAGAAATTCTAAACAAAGAACCTTCAATCTAGGATCCTGCGTTTCTACTTTCCCTAACATCTTCTTCGACAGCACTACACGGCAGATAAAAAGGATCAACGATCGAGTTTTCTCTTTAGGCAGAAGTTGGGTTTTTTTTTTTTTTTTTAAAGATAATCGGTATTATTCGATATTTTGTTATTTTGTTATTGTATTTCGTCAATTTTTTTGTGTTTCTATACTCGTCTCGATGAGAAAAATTGAAAAATCTTAAAAGCATAGCATGAAATTGAAAAAACTCAGATAAGACCACGCTAAAGTTACGAAAATAGTAAAAAATCTGTTTTTTAAAACCTTTTTTTGAACTTGGTCAAAATTTTGGAACTTTGATAATATTTTTTTTATACTTTTTAAATTGGTTTCTTTAAAGAGAATGATTAATTTAAAAATATTAACACGAATTGAATGTAACTTGAGAAAAATAGCCAAAAAAATAATGTTTAATACCGAAAATTAGTACAAAGATGTAGTTCTATCTAGGACACTGGATTCTAGTATTTCTTGGGAGAAACCTAGCTGGAACCCTTTTTTCTCTTAATAAAATGAATTAAAGCAAGTATAGAGTTGGGGTTATGTCACCCCAGTTACGTCCTCATAAAATTGTGACTTACCTTTGGCCTAAATTTAATATCACTATATTTTTGTTCAAATTTTTTTATCCAATTTGCAATAATTTTTTTAGAAATTGTTCTTCTTGATGGAAAGAATCTATTATAGGATAGAAAATTATGATCAAAAGCTTCAAAATTTTCATTAAAGACAAAAAAAGGTTGAATAAAGATATATTTTTTTATTGTTTTTAATATCTTTAACACCATCTGATCTAAACTTTTTTCTTCGGTTTAGATTAGCCCAATTTAGCTCTAGACCGATCAGCGGCTAATAGACTCTCCAGACTGAACTGAGTCTCGTGGGTAGAGTGGTGACCGACTGACCTGGCATGCACAACACCAATCGACGACCTTTTGTCCTGATCGGCTAGTGCCCACTCGGACTCAAGTACCTTATCCAGACTACGTGAAGAATGTTAAGCAAAGAACGTTGCACGAATATGCCCCCAATTGCTCGGGAAATCCCAAGAATGATGCCCCTGAGTACTCGACATCGCAGAGATGATGCCTAGAATTGGCACGATAGCGTTCCCTAGATGGAATGAGAATGCGCTTAGCGATCATTGGTCCTTTTGGGATTGATCCTCTCCTCATGCAATAAAAACCTATTTTCGGCCATGAGATTAGGTACTTTTTATCTCTATACACAGTCTCGTTTGTCCACACTCAACATTCACTAATTTGATTGTCGGAGGGTCTTTAGCTGGACAACCACCCCCAGCCATTGGACTTGTGTGCAGGAGCCATAGCATGAGTTTAAAAGCAGGTTAAAGTTTTCAGTATCATCAATTTGGCACCACTAGTAGAAACTACATTTGTTATTTATATAAATTCAACTGATCAACCAAAAATAATGATGACTACAAGATCAACACAATGAGGAGGAGGTCAAGAAGGCAATACTTCTCATAAGGGGAGGCACACTGCCTAAGACAGTAATTCAATAGAGATGCAAGTGCGGAATCTCACCCAGTTGGTGGAGGAAAATGACATCCTAGTACAACTATTGCGTCTGAGAGGCCCCCCACCACCAGTGGATCTGCGAGCAGGAAACCTTCATGAGGAATCAAATGGCCAGGGAGTTGCCGATGGGTAGGAGAAGGAGGAAGTTGAAAACCACTGTGGTAGGGGACGATAAGATACCTGACGGTAGCCTTAAAGGAAGATTTCACAGCATAAGGAGCAGAGATCAAGGAACTCAGGAAGAAGCTCAAAGGTGTTATGAAGAAAATCGAAGAGAGAGAGAGAAGGTTGAGAGGTGGTGACGGGAAGATGCCCACAACATATCTATTGTTCACAGAGGCAGTTATGGCCTGATCGCTCCCCTCGAACTTAAGACCGCCTCAAATGGATCTTTTCGATGGCTTAGAAGATCTACTAGACCACTTGGAAACCTACAAGACCTTCAAAACCTTGCACATGGACCCTGACGAGGTAATGTGTCAAGATTTCTCCACTACTTTGAGGGGCTCTACTCAAGCCTAGTTTGGGAAGCTTAAGTCTAGATCAAAGTTATTAATCTTGTACTGTGCCGATCTTGTAATGATATCGGACCACTGGCGTACTGTCCTAACCACCGTTCCGGCTTGTTCTAGTCTATTCCGGGTGTTCTGGCCCGTTTGGCCAATACCGACCGGTATCATACCGGTCTATTTTTTTTATGAAGAAATTAATTTTATAATTCTTTTGAGTAATTATACATAAATTGATATTAAAATCATTCTCTTTTATGCATGGTGATTTATGTTTAAGTTGTGAAGCTTTATTTTGTATATATAACGTGGTTTTTTATTAAAAAATATTATTTACGAAACGTATATTAATTTTAGAGATAAATTCAAAATAGTACGCTGGTACACACCGGTACCGGTACACTCGTCGGTATAAGATTGATAACTTTGATCCAGATTGATAGATAACTTTGAGCAACTGAGCCATCAATTCAGTAACCACTTATATAGTGGCCAACGTTCTCATCATCCACCCACCTATCTTCTAAATGTCAAAAAGCATAGGGACGAGTCGCTACGGGACTACCTTAAGCACCTCAACAATAAAGCCCCTCAAATGGATAAGGTGAACGATAAAATAATACTCGCGGCCTTCATGGGGGTCCTCCGTTATCTAAAGGGTGTCCAATGTCTTTTCCACCTACTCGACCCAATTGTCAACCACAAACAAGTTTGCACCACCCATGAACTCTCGGAATTCATTTGAAGAAACTCCCGCATAGCAATCTTGTTCTCATAGTCCGGCTAATAAGTGACAACATTCTAGTTATTCTGAACTAGTTGCTACAATGCTTCTGCTATGACCCTAGCCAAATTGTCACCATTAACTGCTCTTGGTGCCATAGCCATTACACCACCTCTTCCCCTGCCATTTGCTCTACATGGCAGCATAATCCTATAGCAAGGAGATAACAACTACCAATACCAGACATACATGTAAATATAAAGAACGCATGTATACATGTTAAGCACGTATGAGAAGTACTTATGAGGACATCAACCTGATTCCCAATTAACTTTCCTGAAGCTCCAGATAGAAGAAATGGTGATCAATCGTTTCTTCTATTTGAATTTCACGAGTATTCGCATAGATGTCCGAAGACAAGGTATAACACTTTAGAAGTACATTCCACATAAACACATAATCCCTTCCCCCATGACCCTATCCCACGGCCTCTACGTATTCGAACCATGCTTCGTTACTAAGTTGTTACACCCTAACTCCAAGGTATGAAATGAGCACAAGAAAATCAAACACGATCCCACAAAAGTAAATAAAATCTCTTAAAACATATTTCTTTATTACACCAATTTCCAAGTCAGTTAAACTAAAATAATTATAAAATTGTCCACAATGCCTGACAAAATAAGTCTAATAATAATGGAAAACATAAATCCTATACTACTCAGTCAAACTCGAAACTCTATCCTATAAGTTCAATATATGTTCCTGTAATAAGGTTTAACAACAAAATATAAGCTGAAACTTGTATAAGATGCTAGATAAAACAAAACTTAAGAATGCTCAATCTATCGCATGCCAAAAATAACAAATTTTTCATTCCTAACGATATGAAATAAAGATAAACAACATGGAAATCATGTAACCTGCCAGATCATGATGACCAATACATCCACATTACTCCCAACATACTGTTACGACCTTGAACCAATGGCTAACCTTGAGAATCATGAGGACCAATATTTTTTTACGTCTTTTCACCGACAGGTGTCGAAGTAGACTATGGAGACTAGTAGATTCTACGTCTTTTCACCGACGACAGTCCATGGAGTCCCTGGAGGCCTATAGGATTAAACCATCTTAACGACCACAACCATGCATATGAACTGATACACTTTCAACTGAACCATGCATGAGAAATAACACTAAATTAGAACCAACACCCAACACATATCCAAGAGATTCACTCCGTAGCCAAAACTGTAAGAAAGTAACCCGTAAAGGTTTTAAGATATTAAAAAGTTTCTAGAAAATAAAATTTTAGGCTAGGTTGATCGATTATGAGACTCCCTAATAGATCATTTGACCCTGGCTGGCCACGGGATAGTCTTGACTAGTCAGGATTGCCCACTATTTTATTTTAAAAACTCATCATAATCGGTTGCCACGTCGCTTTGACCGATCAGGATTAACTACTGAAATATTTTGGTGCACGCCCTGACTAGTCACTCCATCACCCTGACCGATCAGACCTAGCTTTTAAAAATGATGGTTTAATGCAGTCTGACAGGTCAAACCCACACCATGACAGGTCACAAGGTATTACGCGAAAAACATCAGATTATGGGAGAAAATATCATAATCGCAAGACAATCATAAAACTCAACTTCTTAATTTATGAACAACACCACATAGCCTATACTTTTAACACCAAAACACGACACGGAATACATTAAACAACATTAAGTCAAGTTTTAACTTGAATCCTACCTTTAACGATGAATCCACAACTCAAGAACACAACGATTCTTTCGTTTCATTCGCCAATACACCAATGCCTATTTCGATCTACATTTCGACACCCACTATGATGCTTCTAGCTGCGTCCTTCAAGTTACGGATGCACGGTGCACGTTCTCTCAATCAATCTCTCTCTCAAAAATCTGGTAGGGAAGCTCTCTATGTTTTTTCCATTCCTCATAGCGTTCAATAGAATGTTAGGCAACCCTAACTAACATAAAGTGTTAATTTTATAATAATTAAGAGGTAAAACACACTTTGGCCTCTGAGGTCTCATTCATCATCAAATTAAGTTCCAAACTTCTAAAACTATAGTTACACACCCTTAATTAAATAAAATTCTGAATAAATTGAATAATCTAATAATTACTGAGTCGACGGACAGGTGGCAGTGTCACGTCAACGGAAGGTGCACAGTTAGCGTCCAGTCAGCAGAGAATATTACCTTTGGATTTTTTGCAATTTCGGAGCCGTTTCAACTTCGATTTTGACGAAATTATAGTGTTTTCCAACTAAATCGAGCATTTTGGATCTAACAGCATGGTCCATTTTTCGAGATCTGAATTTCTTGTTGGAGCAGTGGTGTATTTATAGCCCCGGGGGCTATATTTCAAGTTTTTTGAGCCGGTTTGGATAAGCTATGATGGGGAAGAGCCACGGGTTTGTAGTCGAGCCCTTCAACGGCCACAATGACTTTACTCTTTGACAACAAAGGGTGAAGAATATCTTGACGAGAGAGGGCTTGGTGAAGGCGCTCAGAAAGATGTCCGAAAACCCCAAAGGGATGGAGGATGCCAAATGGGAGGAGATAAGGAAGCTTGCAAATAGCATGATACAATTGTATGTCGGGAATAGCATTCTCAAGGAATTTATCAATGAAACGGATCTGGCAAAACTTTGGGCAAAATTAGAGAGTAGGTACAAGTCCAAGTCTTTGACAAGTCGCTTATCGTTAAAGAAGCAATTGTACGCATTACATATGTCCGAAGGAGCAAGACTCAATGAGAACTTGGATGAGTTCAATCGGCTACTAACGGAGTTGGAAGCCATTGGCGCAAAGATTGAGGAAGAAGACAAGCAATTATTTTGTTGGTTTCACTTCCATCGTCGTACAAGCATCTCCAAACTCTTTGATGTACAGGAAAGACACACTCAAGCTTGATGAGGTCATTGTTACACTTCTATCCCACGAGTCGATGCGAAGGAAGGAGAGTGACGGAACATTGGATGAGTGTGTCATGATTGCATCACATAATTGTCAGGCTAGAGGGCGAACGACCGAAAAGAAAATTTGGTCAAGTGGGCATTCACACTCGCAAGGTGGAAAGTCTCAGGGAAGTTAACAAAAGAAAATGCTACTATTGCGAGGAAGAGGGACATATTTTAAAGTCTGGCCCAAAACTCAAAGTGAAGAAGGAGAAAGGAAAGGGGAAAGCCGAAGCAACGATTGTTGAGAGCTACGCTGAAAATGATGGTGATTTGTTCACCGTGACTTCCGCAAGTACAAAGCTTTTTGGTTGGGTTATGGATTCCGATTGTTCATTTCATATGTGCTCAAACAGAAAATATTTTTGTACATATGAGACTTGTGATGGTAGCACCGTTAAGATGACAAACAACATAATAAATAAGGTTGTTGGAATTGGAATGGTATGATTTAGGATGGCCAATGGAAGGATTATGACATTGACCGGAGTTTGGCATGTGCCCGGATTGAGAAAAAAACCTAATCTCTTTCAGAACTTTGGATTCAAGAGGTTGTAGTTTCTCATCAAAAAATGGAGTTCTTAGGGTTTATAAGGTCAACAAGGCGATGTTGCAAGCTAAAATGGTGGGAAAATTGTGCAGGCTTCAAGGTCGTGTTGAGATGAAGCGTGCAAATATAGGGCACCAAGAAAGCAAAGAAGACTGGCGTCAGGTTACACAAGCGTGGTGTGTAAAGATGCAATCAAATGAATCTCAACGTGCGGAGGGCAACATCGAGAAGGAAGCGGCTCGGGCAATAAGTTTTGAAGGGGTTGACGAAGTGACATCGTGTTCAAGAAGATCACTTTTGCAACCAATTTGGTTTCTGATGTTTTCGAATAGGCACCCACGTGAGGGGGTGTGAGGCACCCGAGCGAGGGGGTGACTAGATCGGAAGCATGGACCGCATGGGGTTGATGAGGTGATTGTTGGGTATCTCTCCCATGTAGTGAAAATGATTTTGTTCCCCATGTGTGTCTCCCCATTGTAGTACCCAATGAGCTCCTTGAGCCGCCAATTTGTACTTTCTAGGTATTTCTTGAAACATCCTTAGGCCTATAAATTAAGATGTAATCCTTTAGGCTGTGTGTGCGTAGTGGTTGAGGCAGAGAGGGTGAGGAACAATGGTGTGTTGAGAGTTTTTTTGTAATTTTGTATAGTATTTATATAAAGCGAAATTTTTCTCTCAAGCTTTGTTCCATTGTGTGGTTTGTGATTCTCTGATCCCCAACAATTCATCCCTCACACCCCGAGATATCTGCTGAGAGTTATCTGCACCCCTACATATTTAGCAAAGAAAAGGGAAAATGTCGAAATGAAACTGGAAAATAATGCCTATACACTGTTCACAGGAATAGCTATTTACATCCTGGTACCTATGCTTTATACAACTATTCACTAGAAAGTCTATATGTATAGCTATTAACATCTGGGTATCTATAGATAACTAGCAACTATTAACAACTTCATTTACACCGTCAACTCAGGCTGTAGTTGAAATTCCATGCAACATGAAATCCTATGCAAAATCATGCCGGTATCAGGTCTTCCTTCTGAATTCTCAATTAAAGCAGAATTGGCAATATCAACAAGCACTCTCAGTTGCTCCAAATTGACATCGCCTTTGAGTTTTGGATCCAACATCCCCACCAAGACCTCTGAATCTTGGCTCGTCCGCCACTCCTCCGTCCATTCAGGGAGTGTCTCAGATCCCTGGAGCGACTTGAGGCCCGTGATTAGCTCAAGCAGTAACACTCCGAAGCTATATACATCGGATTTTGGTGATAACAGGCCCGTGTTGAGGTAATTGGTGTCAACATAGCCCAACGATCCTTTTATCGAGATAGGGGTTTGGGCAGTTTCGGCATCATGGCCCAACTTGCAAAGCCCAAAATCAGCGAGTTTGGCACGGTTGTTGTCGACCAATAAGACGTTGGAAGACTTGATGTCTCTGTGGATGATTGGAGGGTCGGCTTTGGTGTGGAGGTAGTGGAGAGCACGAGCGATGTCTAGGGCAATGCTGATGCGACACTGCCACGAGAGTGGTCCGAGGGATTGGCCATAGCGGGTGTGGAGCCGATCGAAGAGGCTCTGATTTGGCACATACTCTAGCAATAGTAGCTGTTCACCTGGACAAAGAATTTGGCTTCAGTAAATGCATGAATATGTCAAAAACAATATTTATTAGCATAATACTAATAGTTAGGTTAGGGGAAAGTGATTTTGAAAAACAAATATTTATATAAACGTAATCGAGAATGACGTAGCAGATCACAAAGCCAAAAATAAAGAATGTGTTTATTAAAGAATTAGAAAATATCACATCATACTGTATAAAAAAGATTATGTATAATTGTTACTTTTGTACGTGCTATATGAAAATAAGTCACCTTTTAAAAGCAGATCCCAACTAGTGATTCAATTGTAATTGGCCGTGCGCTATTAATTCATATGTTAGATTAATTTATACAAGATGTTGTCCTGATTTTGAATCAAACATTCGCTATGAATAGTACAAGTTGTCCTCCTAATTAGTCGGTCCATTAATGAGCCACGTACTGAGTTATGAAAAATTGTCCGAAATATTAGAATGTGAATGAGCCTAATGTGCCATCTTTTACTTCAAAGGCGATATTGTAATACGCGAAAAGTAGGTGAAATTTACGGTAGAGTTGGAATACATGGTTTGGATTTACTTCGGATATATTAAACACACTTTTCATTAATTTTTCTGCCAAATTTTGTGTGTTTGCATTAAGAAGCGGTTCAACAATTAGGCAATTTAACCCACTGCGTAAGTTCTACCTGCAACGTTCCCTATTTGGCTCAACTTTTTTTTCCAATTATTATTCTCCCTAATTAAAAAAATTCTCAGTTTTTTTTTTGTTCTGCATATATTTTTAGATTATTAGTTCGTCAAGACGAGAGATTTTAAAAAAAAAGTAAAAAAAATATGAATCAAATTAAAAAAAGGTTCCAAAAAAAAAATTTGAAAACATATTCCATTTTAGCATTTGTTTAGTTTTGCCTCTAAGTTTTAGATTGCTAGTTAATCTTGACAAAAAAAATCTAGGAAGTTTAAAATTACGTCTAAACAGTTAAAAATGTTCATTAAAAATAAAAAAAAAGCCAAGACAAACCCTGGTTTTAAATTATTTTCAATTTTTTTGAACTTTTTTCAAATTCGTTTCATATTTATTTATTTTTTCTAAAAAATTCTCGTCAAGATGAACAAATAACAAAAAGTTGATGCAAAATAAAAAATTGCAATAAAAAAATAAAATGAGGACAAATAATCCAAACAAAAAAATCTAGAAAGGTAATATTCAAGAGCTGAAAAAAGATCACTAAAAATGAAAAATAATTCAAAATTGACCATGTTTATATATATATATATATATATATATATATATATATATATTTTTTTTTTTTTTTTTTTTCTTTTTTTTTTTTTTTTTATTTTCAACTCTTCTCAAATTTGATTCCTATTTCTTTATTTTTTTTAATCTCTTTTCGAGACGAATAAATAATTCACAGAACAAATTTGCAAATAAGGTTTTCAAATAAAAAAATATTCAAAAAAAATTAATCAATTTAGTTTTTGGATTATTTTTTGTCCTCATATAAAATTTTTATGTAATTTTTTGTTTTGTATTAATTTTTTAAGATTATTGATAAGTCTCAACCAGAAATTTTGGAAAAGTAACAATATATATGCACTAAATTTAAAAAAAAATTCAGAAAAGACAAAAATAATTAAAAAATTAAATTTATGAAATAATTTTATAATATTTAAATTTATTTCGTCAAGAGAATTAATCATTTATTAAAATAAAACACAAAACTAGAAAATACACAAAAAATTAAACAAAGGGAAAAATAAAAAGATAAATGAGAACTTTAGGCCAAATTGCGAATCGCAGAAAATAGTCTCATTTCGATGCTTAGCATGAGATCTCAAAAAACGACTGGAGTCAGCTATTTATTGAACCATAATTTCCTCAACTAAAACTTAGTGCAGGATTTGGGACATCAATTTAGATGTATGTAGCCCTAGCTTCTCCGCCAGGGGATTGGTAGAAATTATTTCGCCTACCCACATCTATGCAAACGCAAATATATACGCATGATACAGACTCGACTCATTTGTGGCACAAAAATTTTACATAGATTATTTTGAAGATCTAAATATCTTTTTTAAACTAACATATATGGCTTTAGGTGATGGACTTATGATAAATTTAACCTAATTTTTTTATCTTGACCTATTTTTGTTCTTCTTTTTTTAATTTTTATTAGTTTTTCATGAAATTTTTGTATTCTAATTATGTGCCAAAATATTTTTTGGAAAAACATGCATGAGCCTTAGGTGATGGACTTAGAGTAGATTTAGCCTGACTTTTTTGGTTTGGTTTATTTGTGTCTTTTTTCTAAACTTTTATTCTTTGCGTCAATTTGTTTTTGAATTACCCATTCGTTTTTACTTGAGGAATCTAATAACTGAAATCTTGACCCCTTCGTTTTTACACTAGATACAGATTATTTAACTTGCTTGTATTTTTTGGAACTCTTTACAAGTGTGGTTTTAATGTTTTATAATTTCAATTTCTGTCATTGACATATAGTTTAAAAATTTAACTAAAAATTAATAAGTGCTCAAAAATATAAAAATAAATAAGTTAGAATACTAAATTCTCTCGACAACATGTGGAATATACTCCAAACTGATCGGATCATTATTAAAAAATATAAAGGCATGCATGTATGTACCTTTCTCCAAGCAGAATCCCAGCAACCCCACACAATTAGGATGAGATATTCTAAGCAAAACAGAAACCTCATCAAGAAAGATCTTCTTGCTGCCTCCTCTCTCCTCCATAACCCTCTTCACCGCCCCGAATCGCCCGCCCCCAAGCTCCGCCAAATAAACGTACGAAGTAGCCCCGACGCCTATCTGAACCCGAAAGTCTCTGGTCGCCACCTTCAGCTCCTCCAGCCCATAAGTCCTAATAACACCACCATCAGAGCAACAATGACAGCATCCATTCTTGATATGCTTTTTACTATTATTATCTCTGCAGTTTTTTCCTTCATCTGTTTGAGCTGTGACTTTCCTCTTACCTTGTTCATCTGATCCAAGGCACATGGACCACTTCATTAAGACCATACTGCATAAGATTACCACAATTATTGCACCTACGGATTGTTTTGGAGAATCCAAAGAATGACATGCTGATACTGTTCGTTGATATGTCCTTCTATTCTACATATTCTCTCTCATATATGTAGTATATTAACCATGAGAGAGAGAGAGAGAGAGAGAGAGAGAGAGAGAGAGAGAGAGAGAGAGAGAGAGAGAGGGAGGGGGATACGTAAATAGTACTTGGCAATGGGAGCTTTCTTGCTATATTTTCCCCTAAAGTCTTATGATATCTAAAATTATTATTCAAGAACGATAACTTTGAAATTGTCTAGTCTATAATCTTTTAATACTGCAAGTGATGCTATATCAAACTAAGTCCTAAATTATGTACTTGGATAATTATTTATACAGAAAATGATTATATTAGAATTGCTTTTCATTCCAGATTTCAATTTTGTAATACCAATTAATGCTTCATAACTTGGGAATTTTTAATTGTAGAAGATTATTGTGTTACTTTCTTTTACTAAAAATCAAGATGTGGCATGCTTACATAATTTGATGGTAAATAAATAAAATACTATTAACGTAAAAGATTGAAACGTTAGGGACATTAATACCCCATTTTGCCACATTTGTTGAAAAATTGAGAAGGCCGTCATTTCATGCTTTCAAAAAATATAATTCTGCCTGTTGAAAAACACATATCATGAGTTCAACCTTTACATCTAGACAAAATCAAGACCTGACTGTGAGAACCCGCCATATTTTAATGTTTAAAAATGTGTTACGGTGAATAAAATAGGTATCGATACGGATTGGACGAGATAAGTGATGATTTGAATGAGTTTTGGTGAAGAGAAGAAGAGTAAATAAATTAAATTAATTAATTAAAAAAAAAAAGAAGGTGAAAATTTTTGGTCAGTGCCACCCGGTGACTGGTCACGCGGACGCGTGACATCCCGGTGACTGGTTACGCGAGTTTTGGCTTGTTTTTTATTTTTGGTCAGTAGCTCCGCGTGACTGGTCACGGCCCTCCCTTGCCTTGTCCGTGACCGGTCACGGAGGGGGACGCGCACTGAATTAAAATGCCGAACCAGGCCTTTTTTTTTACACAACCCACCCATTCTAAACCCAATTTCTTTCCCTTCTCACTCTAGAAAACCCTTATCTCATCTCTTTCTCACCCAAATAAATGATTTAACCTCCGTATTTCTCAAATTTCTTCAAGAATTCTTCTTTTCCCCTTTGATTTCAAGCTCTTGGAGGAGGATTCTTGCTTGGAGAGGGGTTGATTGAGCTCCATTTCACCATTAAAGCTAGGGCTTCACCCCTTTGAGCTCAAAGTTTGGATTTTCTTCTTGAGGTAGGAATTTTCTTACTTTTCTTACTTGATTATGATTTATTATTGGTGTATTGAACATTTACCCTTTGTATT
>JABCMJ010004476.1:0-13895 GCA_014822125.1 Arbutus unedo | reverse complement strand
TAACCTAATTAACATGCTTCATAGATGGTCACATGTTCCCGTTAGATTCATCTATTTCCTAGTCTATGATGCATAAACCCCCTCTAAACATTTTTTGTTCTTTTTGAGATCCATCTTATGTTATTGTTCACTATAAATACTCTAAAGTAATACCCATTATATATTTATCATTGAACAGCATTGTAGATTTACACCAGTATGACCGTCAACTCGAAAAAGATGCATCATTATTCTTGTTCTATCAATCTTAACAAACGGTATGAAAATATTATCAAGTTGAGTTGTATTTAGTCTAGGCCAAACGGCAATCATGAGCAGGTTCACACAAGATATTCAGAAACTCTAGTTCACAGAACACACGCAATCTTGAAGAAGACAATGCTAGTCAGGATAGATAAACAAACTTTAATGATTTAGTTGTCTGACAAAGGGAGAAGCAGAACAGTAAAACAATCCGAGGAGGACCTCCTCCTCCAAATCTAGAGCAAAAAATTTGTGGACTATCTATGCCTCAAATTGCTAGCAATAGAAGCATAAGCACATTAGCTAGTTTCATAACTAGAGGCATTTTATTGAATCCATTTAATATCAAAGATTAAGAATCCAGCAAAGCATGCAAACCCACAAAACTCAACGTGCAAAATACATATATTGTAAACCAAATGCATGCATAACTAACAGGAGACCAATGCTATGCAATGTATATGTCTGTAGTTTAGCGATACGTTGGGATGGGAGAAGGGAGGTTGTTTTAGAGCACAAGGAAATGTTAATGACCTATTTCATCGTAGTAGTCACTTTTGTCATATCCATGAGGATTGAATACATCTTTGCTGAAGCAAGAACCAATCTGATCAATATCTTGATACGTGACTGCATGCAGCAAGAAGTCAGGATTCCGATATTCCTTCTTGTTGCGCACTTCTGCATTATAGCTTTTCCCAAGCCGCTTAAAGTAAAGAAACTTGTTGATTTTCTCCTGCATTTAGAAAGGGATAAAATAGAAGATTTCAAGACAACAACACTAATGAATTTGAAATATACAAATTTTTCAGTCAATACGCTCCAGCTACAGAAATAGTTAGAATGTTCTACACAATACTAACGTTATAAAACAGGAAACTTCTATTACCTGAGTTCTGGAAGGTCTGGCCAAGCAAGGGAACTCAAAGACCACGGCAAAACCCAACATCCATGCATTTTAAATAGCATTTTTCTTAATAATACATAACAATCTACTTGGTTATTTTAGGGGTACGTATGAAATGTTTAGTGTCAAAAGACTCAATACCGCTCCAGATGCAAGCATTTAACAAAAAAATTAAAGTACCGACAGAACAGAAATTAAGTGTACCTGTTCAACATCAAATAATTGTTTGTCAATTGTTTAACCTCATTTTCAGCAAAATCAAAAGCCTTAGATAAAGCAATCTTCCAAAAGGGCACTCACTTGCAGTTCATCAGAGCACTTGGCCGCTGGTGGCGGAGGAAGAAACCTGTCCAATGGATCAACATCCACAGACACCTCCACAGAAACTGTAACTGCTTCTTCCACAGATTCTGATTTGATCACTGTAGAGTTGATTAA
Source organism: Arbutus unedo (assembly GCA_014822125.1). Taxonomy (NCBI): domain Eukaryota; kingdom Viridiplantae; phylum Streptophyta; class Magnoliopsida; order Ericales; family Ericaceae; genus Arbutus; species Arbutus unedo. The sequence goes on along the minus strand of JABCMJ010004476.1, from coordinate 12,307 downwards.
CAGATAATCTGTTGCATCCAGTTCAGATAACTGAGTAGCCGCTTGAGTACTAGGTGTCAGAATCTGGGCAGTTCCAGCTGGTGTTGTTTCTTGAATATCAACTACAAATGCAAACAATTTGTAAACATCCAGGCAAAATAAAAAAGTTTCACAGAAAATTTCAAAATGGGAAACTCCTATCTTCTCTAGTACCATCAGCTAAAAGTTAGGTATCCCTACCCAGAAAGTACAAATGACCTGATTAACCAAATGTGCACCAAAAGTATACCAAAAATTGAATTTTCTGTGTGATCATCCACAAACTTTCTACTTGCAGTCAGACTTACAGCCATACCAAATAGAAAATATAACAAATTTTGTTTACCCTGCTAAGCAGCAGTCAGGGGGTACAAAGCTTCAATCATCGTACAAAGCTTCAGATCCATAGGAGGGAAAATGCTTACACAGCTTTTGTGACAGAGAAATTGATTACATTCATAACAAGTTAGGGACAAGAAGCACAAATAATATTACCATCTCAAACATGCAAAACCAACAGCAAATAAGTAATCAGGAACTAAACATCCACAGCAATTTTGAACTATCTCAACTTTTTTAAATTGCATTGTGATCTCCGAGTGTGGCCCAAGTGTATCCCGCCTTACAAGGTTATCATAAACTAACCCGAGACATGTTTGGAAGTGTCCGGAGTGTGTATATAATATGGGTACCAGAGGCCGGAAGATGTTTCTGTGCTTCTTACAGGGAGGAATTTCATTTCATTTCATTCTCTGACCTAGTGATGCAAACCCAAACTTCACGAGAATTTCCCTGAGTACAAGCCAAAAACAGATATGATGAGATTTTTCTGTATATCTATAAGATTAAAAGGAATAGAAGAAAGAAGATGAGAGAAGAGAACGAAGGTAGAAGACGGAGATAAGAGAAGAGACACTGATTTGGGGCAGAAGAAAGGCCAAGAGGAGATAAAATATGAAATGACAAACAAAGGACATAGAATGAAAAAGAGAAATACAAAGGGCCTAAAGAGAGGAGGCGGAAAAAGATATCGGAGCTATATATATACACACACATACACACATTTATGCAGATATGAAGAGAGAGAGAGAGAGAGAGAACTTCCTATTGTAACATAGAATGTCTATATACCTAGTCTTGATCAAACTCTTGCAAAAATCGTGTCTCACCATCCCAACCATAGAAACAACAAGACATCAAATCTCCCTCCTACATTTACTTGAACTCCTAAAAACTTGCAAGTCAAAAGCACCCAGTGGCGATTGCATTCCTCTCAAAAGAATAACAAGTTCCACAGAGTACCATTAAAAGAAGCAAGTCTTAGAGATAAGACACGTACCATGAATTCTTTATCCAAAAACAGTTCTGCCTATGAACCATAACTATTGGTCCAACTAAAAGACGGGGTAAATTCCTTGGCCAAATGTCAGACCTTTACATAACCACAACCACTAGCTAGAATCTATCCTGATAAAAAAAAGACTGAAGGTGAAACTCAAAAGACTTTGGTCCAACATATGTTGAGGAAAAAAGGATTTCCAATACATTCTTTTAAATGTTTAATGAGTCTTTCTGCAATTGGCCTCTTCCTTGAATAGGATACTTCCTTCCTGAATCATACCACTCATTATTGATATTGATATTATATGACCTATGTTGCATATAGCTAAACCACAACAACAAACTGACTCACATCTTGTTGCAAACGCCTTTGTCTGTAATTCATTTTTGTAATTGTTACAATTTTCACTCTCAATTTAACAAGTCTTCTTTCCTTCATTACATCACCACTCATCTGATCTCAAAATCTGCATTTCAAACATCTTTCATTTTTGAACTTCTTGTTTCTTTATTACCCCAAAAGTTTACTGAATAGATACGTAATCCCATCGTTGCACACTAGTATCGTTATCCAAATTCATCAGAACTTTACTATCAACAATAAACCTGAATGACTTTTTCATTCAAAGCGCTTAGGCTATTCTCACATTCCCCTTCCTCGCGGATTATTAATCAAAGATGCAAAAAGGGAAAACTTTTATGTTCTCTCTCCATCAAATTACAATTTATCTTTCATTCTATTAGATATCATAATGAAAACTTTTAGGTATCTCCTCGCCATGAAATTTCTGCTGAGCCTCATTCTACTTTTAGTTGTACCAATACTACCTACAATATATAAACAAAGAAGGCATTTTGGTGTCTCCCATGTTGACGTAGTGTAGACTTTTGCTAATTTCAGTCTCCCTATATATTTAAAACAGTCCTTCATACTGGAAGTGGCGTCTACCTTTCTTCATGATTAAAATTATAAACCATCCTTCAATCAGTAGTTCCTGCAGTTCTCCAATGGTTTTCAATTTCCATTAATCTGTGCATGGTCTCTCTTCATAGCCACAAAACGAGAATGAAGACGAAGTGCTTAAATCAAGGTGAGTTTTGCATTGTCGCTATGCCATCTCTTTGTTTGTCAAACCATAATGTTCATTTCATTGACACTCAATGATAATTTCTCGTTGTTTCTTTCAACTCTTATGAGTATCTAGGAGAAAGGGTTGGTTGAGCTACATTGTGCCTTTGACTTTCATTCCTGCAAAAGTACTACGGTCTACCCAGGCATGATAGCCAGATACTGGGTATCAGGGGAACCCAGCAAGAAGAGGGTACTACGGTTTCATTCCCAACCAACCTTCTGCCTACATACCTTCCTTCACTTATGATGCTGCTGCTAAATATGTTAATGGCAGGCAGGCAAAGACAGCCATCTGCTTCTTGGAGCGGGCTATCATAATCAATAGAGACAAGCTGTTGAGATAACCCCCTTACAAATAGAATGGCATTTCCTTCGGTTGGAACTTTAAGCAGTACATCTCTACAATATCTCTTCGTTTGCCAAAACATATCATTGACATTAAATCTGTATAAAATGTACATTTCTACTTATGTATGATCTAGTTTAATAATATTCACAAATGATTATAAGACAGATGAGTACAAAGCACACACAAAATCATGGCTTGACCTTACTCTCAATTTAAGTGGATCAGACGCGTAGTTTTGTGTATTCAACAACATTTAACTGTATTCAAAAGGATTTGTCAAACATGAGCCTTAATTACCATTAGTTGTTTGAAGCTGGGCACCAACCGTGACAACACCAGTGCCTGTTATCTCCCCCTCCTGTAATCACCAGAAAGTGAAAAACCAAAACAATTATTCGTCATTTATAAACGAAGAGCTCACAAACTACACCCTTTTCTCCCACAAATGCTCAATCCAGCACCTTAAACATAACTCAATCAACAAGAATTAGCATTGGTTGCCACAAAAAATCACAGGAAAAGTCATATCCCCGATACCAAATATAAGGTTCCTTCTGGGCAGAGATGGATCCCAGAAGAGGGATTCTGAGTTCAATTTCTCGAATAGCACAAAAAGGTTTTTAAACATGCCCTAGGTAACTTGTACACTAGGGAGGACGATGGATTAGAGGTGGAAAATATTTACTTTAGTCGAGTCCTCCCATGATTAGAATCCAGAACATGAAGGATTTCAAATCAAATCAGTGCTCTTAAATACTCATTTCAATTCTATCACAATAAAGCTCCCAAACACAATGCCAAAATCCGAAGGTAACTATGAAACCTAAACTTGCAATATTCTCATTGAATAAGTAAAGCCAAATCCATTTCATCCCATGGGATTGGGAGATTTTATGAGAAAAGAAAACAAATGAGAACTTTGTTAGTTGTTTGGATAAATAAAGAGGTAAAAAAGAGTGAAAATGAATAAAAAGGATTGATATCTCTTCAATAATGATGACATCTGTGTAAACCGCATTTCTTTTTTTGTCACTAAACACTTCAAATGTATTTTTCAATTTTATCACATCAATCCAAAATTCTCCATCCCAATGTGATGTTCATTTCCATCACATCTATCCAAACACACAAAACCAAGAGTACCTCAGTTTCAGGGGACAAAGCCGCCTCATCATGCCCGTAATCAACAATAGTCAGCCTCCCCATTCTACTTCTACTCGAATCCGACCCCATAACCGGTTGGGGAGGCGGCGGGGACGAGAGAGAAAGCTGCGGTAGCTGCTGTGGTGTAAGTGGCCGAGACATGTCATTAGAGAGTGAAGGCGTGTCGCCTGCAGCGAAATCGGCAACCCTGTCGTTACTCCTGTCGCTCTTCGAATCGTCTTCGTTGTAGTTGTAGTTGTCGTTGTTGGTCATTTTAGTGTGCTTGTAGCTGTCGTTGGCATCGTCAATTGGCGGTTCCTGGTGTTCAATGTCTTCCATCTCGTCATCGTCGTCCGAGTATGTGGAGGAGATTAGGTTGATACCTTCCGATTCTCCTCTTCGTGCGGCCATAACTTAGGGTTTCCTGAACACAAACACACGCGCAGAGAGGGAGGGAGGGAGGGAGGGACGAAGAGTTATGCTACAGCTTGGAAAAAAGAGGGAGAGGAAGATCAGTGGTATCGAATTGGAAAGGAAAGCCCCAGAGAGAAACCTGTGACACTGTATGGAGAAGAGAAAGAGGGAACGGCCCGTTTGGTTGGGATAATTTTATATGTCTTGAATAGTAAGTTTGGTTCGGTGGGTTTTCTGATCATAACGGATCGGTTCGGAGTAAAAAAATTAATGACAGATCCCAATCGAAATTTTAAATAAACCGAAATTGATTCAGGATGTTTCAGTTTAGTTGATTTTTTCAGGGATTTTAGGTTAGGCTAATTAGTTCGAATTGATACGGTCTGGTCAATTTTTTGAGGGATTTCGAGTTAGGGTTTTAGAATCACTTGAAAATCGATTCGATTTTTTACATATTTCGGTTCAATTTAGTTTAGATCAGTTCGGTATTCTAAATCAGTTTGATTCGGTTTAATTAGATATTATATTATTCGATTTGATTTGGTTCAGTTCGGTTCGGATGTATTTAGTGAAAACTAAGACCGAATCGAAAATTAATTTTTTTTTTAAAAAAATCAAAACTGACCGAACGGACTTGTAGACTGATTACAGATCAAATATTCAGGTCGTATTTTTTGGTCCGTCAATTTTTTATACGGTAAGAAGAATTAAAATCTGTACCAATAGAAATGGGCTATTCATTTTGATATGAACCTAAAAATAAAACTCCATCACAAAAGTATTGTCGTTAAAATCCCTACTACAAAAATAAATTATATTCACTTTTAATATATCATGAAATAACTATCAAAATAAAATAATAAAATAATATTATTTATGTTACTACTCAAAATCCACAACCTTTTTACATTACCCAGAAATTCCTTACCACTTCTTTCCATCTCTCTCCAATAACGGTACAGTGATAAGAAAATATTAAATCAAAAGATTTTGTTACCCCACTCAACCAAGTGTTCCTAATCCAACCCCACATTGAATGGATAAAATTGCCCACTGTCGTCGATCTTGGGAGAGGCGACAACTAGATCAGAAACCAGTCGATCAACGTCCGGTGAAGGTGAATATTCCGACGACAGTGAGTATTTTTCACTGGTACACTTTGGATCGATAACTTGTTTTCCTTTAATTTTCAGAACATATTTTAGACAAAATAGTTTCAGTAAATGGTTATTTCATGCTTCTTCTAACTTTTAGTGTTGATTTGGACTTCTTGCAAACTGTTTAGAGTTAAAGTAAGTGATTCATGGTGAAAAAACAAGCACTTGGACACCAATTATTGAGAGAACTAAGAAGAAGTTGGTATACTGGAAGAAAGTATATTATTTTCTGGGGTAGATTAACTTTATTTAAATTTACATTATCTAGTCTTCCTGATGCCTAATGCAGTTGGAGAAATTGCAAAGAAATTTTATTTGGGGAAAGGAAGGAAGGAAAATTCTTTTATTTAAGATGGGAAAAACTTATGAAGAGTAAATCTTATGCAGGTCTTGGTATTAGAAAGTTGAAGAAAGTTGAATGAACATGATCTTGTATTGCTTTCAAAATGCTGGTGGAGATTTGGGAAAGAAAAACAATTATCTTGAGCTAGGTTGGTGGAAAAGAAATATCAACTTGGGGCTAATACATGGCACCCAAAATTACCCCCAAAAAATGAAGGCTTCCTTATACTGAAAACTCATATGCTCACTTGGTGAATCACACCTCCAATGAGATATTTGCAGACACGGTGAGCAATGGCCTAAGGATCAAAGTTAACGACGGATTACAAACACTCTTTTGGAGTCATACATGGATTGGGAATTACACTTTGTAGCAATAATTTCCAAGGCTATACCTACCCCAAGGTTGTAGATTTGATGGGTGACATTTTTCGTAGAGGCAGTAAATTTCTATTCAGGAAACACCTATTTGTTTGGGAGAGAACCAGTTGGACAATCTGTTGCAAATCTTGGAAGGTGTTCAACTATCTTAAGATTCTCAAGATTCTGTTGTTTGATCAGGCAGCAAAGACTTCAAACTCTCAATAAGATCAGTTTAAGGAATTAAGTTTTAGTCCTAACATGGTTTTGGCTTCAATTTGGAGATATTTTAGTCCTCACAAAGTTCTATCTTTACATGGCATGTACTCCAAAATGTTGTATGGGTGAAATCAGTAATTGCAAGTAGAGGAATTACTAGGCAAGGGATGTAATGTGGATGATAGATGGGCCTTATGTTCTGCAGAAATGGAAACAGTCCCCCATATGTTCATCCATTGTCAATATTCATGGAAGATATGTGCAATAATCTTAAATTGGTGTAACATTCCCATGGGTGTGCCCTTCATTAGTGCAGATATTGGTTGAATAGTGGCTACCCAATCCATTTCACAACTTGGAACAACCTTGTTGGGAAATTTTTTTTTGTATGCAACCATTTGGTCCTTAGGGGTGGTTCAGAATAATGCAATCTTTAATAAGATTAGACCTCAACCTATTGAAGTGGGGGGAAAAGATAAAAATCAAAGTGGCAGTGTGGGTAAAGGCAAAGTTTGATCTGCAGACATATCTTATCCAAGACTTCACAAGGACCCTTCATGGAATTAAAAGACTCAAAGTGTGAAAAGAGTACTAATGATAAATGGAAGAAGTTTTGGTTGTGGAATGCATGCACATTTACATTATGGTAGCTACAAGGAATCTTTACAATATGCTCAGATAGGAAGATCAAATAGTGGACAAGAATGTGATGTGTAACACCCCAATTTCTCGACACATTATTAAAATCCCTTTTAAACTGTTTTGTTATATTTAACAAACATCTCAAACAAAATGACTAAATTGATTAATTAAATTATTCCGAAAGTACATTCTAGTTTACTAAAAAAAACCCCAAATCGAGTTTACATGTGTATCTAAAAATAAATTTACATAGCTTTTATGAGTACGGCAACCAGGTCTTGCTGAATCAATCGTCTGCAAATCCCGACTCTTCTTGCTCAGGTTGCAACTCCAGCTGCTCTACTACTATATTTGACATGAAATGATAGGGACAGAAAAATTGCTCCATCTCGTTGGGCTCGGTGGTGTCAATATTGCATCGGTGGTGGAGAATAGGGCATCTGATACAACATTTGTGAAACATGCGGGATCTGAGGATAGTGCAGCATTTCGAGCAGATTGGGCATTTGAGATGGGTTTAACATTTGGGGAGGTTTGGCATCTAGGGCGATGGCGCAAGTTGTGCGGCGAATAAGGCACGCAATAGTTAGGCTATCTGGTCTGGTCCCAACATGACGTTAAGGAGTATATCAATTGGTGGGTTAGCTGGGGTGGTGTGTTATTGGCTCCGGAATTCACAGTATTTACAAGCGTCTTGTTAACGAGTGGCTTTTGCTTCCGTTGGTGCCAGTGTTGTCATTCTAAACATTGGACTCCATTCTATAATGTAAGGTGCCTTGAGTTAAGGGGGTTTCTATCTATCAAGTTCCAAAACATGAATTTGATCTAAAAAATAATGTACATAAACTTTTTTTAATATTCAATACTATGATCTGTGTACAATACAATGGTCGAAAGCCTACAATCAGTGTAAGAAAGCAATCTAATCGTACAAACTAACTATACAAATTGTGTTCTCTTCTACTCCTAATTAGCTCATCATTGTGTACAACTCTCTCTCTCTCTATCCTACTCTACTCTCATCGTACTCGGAACAAGTGAGGATACTCATTTCTCATCTACCACTCTTCTTCTCAAGTCTTCTTGATCTTGTCATAACACTGCCATCAAACTCTATAGTACATGCCCTAGTGAAGCCACTAGATGTGTCTAGCTATCTCGGTGACAACGATCGATATCTTGGTATAAGTGCACAAGTCAATGCAGTTCAAGTTATCATGAGGAGATATAATCCACTCCTCGTCATACGATTTCTAGCTCTGTAACCAATGCGATGATACTGTTATTCCCACAAATTGGTAGAATCCCTCAGACATGTCTAGACGGTAATGTGATTGCAAAGTTTTCTACTCATTAGTTGTTCAATATTTCTTTGAAATTTTGGACAGCATAACGGCTATAATATCAACAATTCCCTCAGGCAGCACGATGGTCATGCCCGACATACCCAACAACATCCAACACAAATTCAGATCACGTAAATCTAAGTTACATTATAATGTTCATACTACACAACCTTATCAACATGGCATAACAACATGGTCAAATAAGATTAAACATGGTCAATCGATTCGCATGAGATCTCATGGGGATCTGTGGACATTAATCAAGTATTGTGGACGCTTGTGCTACGTGTACATGCATACTGAATAGATTATAGTCTCTGAACATTGTTCCATAGGCCAGTTTAACATTTTGTAAATTCTGTATTTTTGAAAAGATCGCTCGAGCGAACCAAATTCACTCGAGCGAGCTACTAAAATCCATATTCTAAAAGACTGGCCAATTCTGAAATCAGAATAGTGTTATGAAATTTTTGTCAGGACGCTTGAGGACCAATGCTCACTCAAGCGAGCCTTTATTTTTCAGATACTTGCAACTTTTTTTATTTCTGCAAAAATAGCTCGAACTAAATCCTAAATCATGCAATATGAATCTAAAATCGAAAGTAAATACTGAAATCCAAACCTAATGGGTTGGAGGTAAGGAACCCTACTTCAATTGAAGCAAACATCAACAAATTGAACACTAATTTATAAAAATTGAGTAGCACTTTGGTTAGGGCTTCCCTCCTTAAAAAACTTAAGAAACTTTACGAAAACTTCTCTAAAAACCTAATAATAACATCACAATGCACTCTCTAGTCTCTGGATTTCGAAAATTCGTGCAAAATTGCAAGGATTAGGCTCCATTCACTCATAAATCCCCAAATTAAACCATAGAATCAATGCCATAAAATTTTGATTAAAAAAATCTCTATACTAATGGTCATCAAATCCCATAATAAATTTGATATTTTCTCTTTAATTTGAAAGAACCCGATGAGAAAGTCATTAGTCACCAAAAATCCTAAGTTAATGGCCATGAATGCGAAGAAAACCTTGAAAGATCCATTCTTAATGTTCTGTAATTTGGCAGCTCGCTCGAGCGACTTGAGGTCGCTCGAGTGGCCTCTAAATTTTGAAATTTTAAAATTAAATAATTAAAATTCAGAATTAAATACTTGATATTAATTTTAAATTCTTATTAAAATTATGAATTATTAAATAAATGGTGTCATTTCCACAATTATCAAGTTCTCAAAGTAGTTACTAGAAGCAGCTACAGAGTGTGCCCATAAATAGCGAGAGACATTGAAGGAAAAGAGATTGTCAGAAAAAGGCTCTACTTGTTCCTTAACTTGTAATTATTTAGTTCGTATTAGCAAAAGTAGTAGTAGTTTTAGCAATAGTTCGTATAAATAGAAGCAGCAGATATTTTGTAATAGTAGTAGTAGTAGCTAGTAATGGGTAGACTTGTTTGAAGGTACTGAAGATTGAGAACAGCCCTCGACGCTAAGTCCTTAATTGAATTTAATATTTTTTGTTCTTTAATTTTTTGTTTTTCTTGGTTTTATTGAACTGTGCTAACACTTAAGAAAAATCTTCTCAAATGAGATAAAAAAACAGATAACATAATGCTTGCTAGTTTTGGCTTTTCGATTTTTATATTTTGAAAAAATTAATTTCAAGCATTTTATATTACGCTTGCATTTGAAGATGAAGCAAAAAAAACCGTTCAAACAAAATGATGTTCCTCCTGTTTAAGAAAAACACACCGAGTTATCGCTAACTTAACTAGCTCTGTTTCTTAAACTTTATTTTGTACCTATCAAATTTGAAAACTTATTTAGCAAAAATAAATTGATAGGGTCGTAATAACTCTATCTTGTGCACTATTTTTTAATCGTTATTAATGACTTATTACCTATTTACGTTTTGACAAATGATATCTTTTAAATGAGAAGATATATTTTAATGAATTAAAAAACCTGAGCATTACACATAAGCATTAACTGCTCGAGACACGTGTAATTATACTGGAAACGTTAGTGGATATATAATTATTCTCATTTATGCTATTGGCACGCACTTTTTAATTAAAGCACGTTATCATACTCTTCCAAATAATTAGTTTTAAGTTGTACCAATCATTGCTAACAAAAAATTCCTAAAATAATTAGTTTCAGTTTTAATTAGTTTTAAATTGTACCAAATAATTAGAAACGTACTAGTTAATCAATATAATTTTCCCCTTAAAAAATAATGATCAACGTTTCTTAAAAAAATTAGGAGTCATTCGCAGAAACTATAATAGCCAGAATAATTGACAGTAAAAAAAAAGAAATTGCATCACCCCTAATTGTTCAGATTCCTAAACAGTAAAGAAAAAATAAAAATGTGTAGATAACTAGCCAGATAAGTACTTCTGTGTATTATTGTACATGGGGAATTGACCTTTTTTTTTTAATTATTTATGATGGCTTATCGAGTTAATTTGCTCATTTGATAAGAGATCAGATGGCGTATGAGAGTTTGGTTGTAGTGTTTTTAACGTGTACGTAGTCTCCGGATCACCGCCGACCACTTGCTTGTCCCACCTATTGCACCATCACAAAGTCTGATGAAATAACAACTTTAGGAGGAAATCACCTTAAACCGCCATCTTTTGGGATTGGGAGAGCTTGTAGCGCATTTTTTGTAGTGCGTGTATAGTGCGAGTAAAATGACGTAAATTTATCCTTCTTATCCTCGAAACTATATCGTTTTAACTTATCATACCAATTGCTATCAAAATACATAAAATGAAAACGATATAATTTTAAAAATAAAATGAGCAAAATTATAATATTTTATCTGCACTGCACGCTTACTAAAAAACATACAGTAAAACTTCCCAAATTCACATTTTTTAGGCTTTGTGGGCTTTCTTCGTACGCAGGGATGTGTCATTCTCCCATTTGATAAGAAGAAATATCTTAAATTTTTCTCTGCATAATTTTTCTATTACGTTTATATTTTTCCTTTATTAAGAAGATTATGCCGGGTGTTTGAAAACATTCCAAACGAAAAACTTCAACTCTATGTCTTTGATTTATTAATCAGTGCTCTTAAGAAATCACCACGTCATGGTGTTTTAGAGTTTTGCAGCACCACACATTCATTAATTGGGGTGATACGCAAGTGTGTTTAAAGTAATTTGGGTGGGTTTAGGCAAGTTACTTAAACAAGTTATTCACAAAGCTACGTAAGTATTAGATCTTAAACAAGTCATTGACTCATTTACAAAGCTCCATAAGTAGGAATTGGAGACCTTGCTATGCGCAACAGGGCATGTTACGCATCAAAATAACTTTATTTTAACACGCAAAATATTGACAAAAAATTATTTGGTCACAACAAGACCATGTTCCACATAAGTATTACTCATACTCGACCCAGTTAGACGGGGGAAAACACAGTCCATCTATTAACCCAATCACATGAATTGAAGGTGATTTAATGTTAATAATTTTTAGAGCAGCGTTAGTAAATATTTAATGACATTAATAAATATTGTGTGACATTAGTATAATAAGGTAGCGTTAATAAATTTTGAGTGACGTTATTATAATTTTTGAGCGATGTTAGTAATTCTTGGTACGTCGTTAGCAATTTTGAGTGTGTCATTAGAAAAATATGAGTGGTATTATTAAACTTATCTGCTTGTTTAGGTCGTCGATAAGGCATCCATACAATGATAAATCGTAAATGTTATTTGACGGTAGTAATTTGTAATATTAATGATTAGGTAACAAAATTAAACTTATTTAATGCACTCATTTAAATAAGTCATATATATTAGCTTATAACTCAATTATGGCATATCTTA
>JABCMJ010004474.1:0-27695 GCA_014822125.1 Arbutus unedo | reverse complement strand
GGCACGATCACTCATAGTCATGGACACACCGGTGAACAATTGGCGAATATCTTTACTAAACCACTAGTTTGGAATCGAGTTTCATGCATATGTAACAAACTGGGCATGATTGATGTATATGCGCCAATTTGAGTAGAGCCCATTAGGTTAACCCTAATCTCGTTCACTTTATTATAAATAAACGTCCTGCCTCTCTCTAAAGAGTGTGGGTTTTTCTCCTAACAGAAAATATAGTAGGAATATACCACAACCACAATTGTCCGAGAACAAAGAAGTTTCACACCAAGCATAAGTTAATCCTAGTAACACGAGATAACAATCGGCCCAGTATTGATGACAGTTAAACTAATGTTCCCCTAATGGCACATTAGAGGGAGGTTGATAACCTAGCATTTGTAATGGACACGGGGCGACATGGATTATGTACGTATGTTATACAAATGAATACTAATTTCAAGCTTATGTTTATCCGGAAGCAGTGCAGGAATAAACTTGAAATTGAAAATGCAACCAGGAAGGGAAGGAAAGTCAACAAACTTACTTGTCCTGGATAATAAAATGGGAGCTCATACTGCAAGAGAAAAAAGTATGAGTAAGTTCATCTTTCCAAGATCTGGCACAACTTTTTTAGGATCGAAACTAAAAGAGGAAAACAACAATATCCATCCTACCATGCCCTCTTTGTAGTCCTTGCCCCTTTTCCTCCTACCAGGATAGTAATCCTGGTCGTACTGCACAGAAATTAAAAGATTTTAGTGGTAGTCCATAAGGACACAATCAACGTGCATATTTCCACTAGAATCCAACATGGAGAACTTTAGAGTGCGCGGTATCTTCAATGATCCAGTTATATATTTCCGTTGATTGATATGGAATTTATGGCGTACTTAAAGCCCAGTACTATTTTATCCATATAATGTGAAATTTTCCCAGCTCCTCAAAATCTACGCTGAATTTCCACTCGCATGCTGCAATTAATTCTCCAAATTTTAAGATGAGATTTTCCCAATTCATCAAGGGAGCCAGTGTTTGTCCCTAAATAGATCAACGGCTAACACAATTACACAAGTAGTTAGGGACGGACACAGAATGGATTTCTACGCCGGGTGGGTAAACATCAAAAGGAGTAGTAATGTGTAAAAGACGTTATGAATCTCTGTTGGTGCAAGCTACAAAAAATTACCAAAAAACTTTCCCAATTGAAACAGTATAGTCATAATATCTACAGATACATACACTCATGTACAACTATATCCACTTTAACAGGAAAAAAATATAGAATATAAATGCATACAATCTTAGGAGATAAATTATGAATCTTTAAAAAAATCTTCTATAGTTGGGAGTTAAATTTTTCAAAAAAATATTGGACCGACAACTATACCATTTTGAATTTTTTGACAAAAACATACTACAATTCCAAGGAAATTTGGAAACTGGTGGTTATCCAGATCATTCGGGCGGTCCGTTCTTGGAAGTAACATGTACTGGTAAAATGATAAATCCATACATTTCCATCAAAAACATGCATACACGAAGAGAACAGTGAGAGACCACGGAAAACCTTATAGGACTCCTCTTCCAATCTATCCTTATTCGCTGCAACCCACTCATTGTATTGCTTCAAAAAAACTTGATACCTCTCCAAACACAACTCCTCAGTATCCGTTCTAGCCTCCTCCACCTTGTCCAAATCAACCCTAACCGCCTGCAACTTATGCGCTCCCCTAATAAACTCCAACTCCTCCCTGTCCACCTCCCACCCGCGTGGAGGCCAATCCCTGGGCGGCACGTGTCGCACCACCAACGGCCCGGCCCACTTCGTCTCCAAGGGCTCCGGAATCTCGCCCTTAAGTTCAAACTGCTTCGCGTAGTACTCATCCTCCGTCAAACCCATTTCCTTCATCTTCGATTTCCTGTATTTCGGGGTTAGCATTTTGAAAGCTTCAATGGACTCGGGGTTTTGGAGGGCTACTTCTTCCCCCTCTTTGAGGGATTTTCGGGCGAAATCGGCCTCGGGAGTGAGGATTTCGTCCCATGGGGCCCAGCCCCGCTCTATCCAGTTGCGACGGCGGGCTTCATCCTCGGTTTCCTTCTCTTTAGGACCAAATGCCTCGAGGAAGGTCTCGTCGACGGGGAATTCGTCGGAGCTAAAGGCGTTGAGGGAGAAGTTTTTGGTGGAGAGGTGGAGGTGGGGTTTGCGGAAGAAGTGGAGGGGGAAGAGGTGAGTGCTTTGGGGTTTGTAGGGTTTTGGGAGGGGTTTAGGTGGAAGGAAAGGGAAGACGAAGTGGGTTTGGAGAGAGAGCATTTTGTGTGTGTTGGGGAAGTGAGAGAGAGAAAGAGAGAGAGAGAGAGAGACGCTCTCGGTGGTATAGCGAGGGAAAGTGTGACGGAATTTGGATAAAGTTCGTTTAATTAGTTATGTCCTTAATTATTAATTATTGGGATTATTCAAAAACAGTTAATAATTATTTTAAGAACAATTTAAGAAAAAGAAAAAAAAGTTGACAATACAATACATAAATAAAGTTCCAGAATAGACCGAGACTGTTTAGAACATCTCCAAGAAAAAAGTTAAATTTTGAAGTGTAAAATTTTTTTTATGACCTACGTAGCAATTTGACAATTTTTAAATTTGATATTCAAATTTTTTTATTTTTAATAAAAATATCAAATTGAGACATTTAAGATAAAAAAATATTTAAAATTGGGTCATTTAAAACAAAAAAATTTGATACTTAGCCTTTTTTTAATTGCGACATAAGATTTGACAATATTTTTGACATTTTTGTTGAAGTTGATTTTGATGTCAATTTTTAAAAATTTTATTGCCGCATTGAATTTGATATTTTTGTTAGATATGCTCTTAAATATTTTGAGAGAATTATACTTAAAAATACACGGCTTATTGAGATTTTTGAAAGGGTTTTGTTAATATATGCTCTAAGAGCACATGATAAAGATCATTAAATAAGTCTAACTACTACCACTTCTATTGAAAAACAGTAAAAATTATTAATGTCACATTCAATATTAAAGTAAGAAAAAAATTTATGTTCTAGTGAGACCAAAATACCTTTTTATTTTTTCCTTTGTGTTGCCTTTTCATTTTTTCTTCTTTACTTTTTTCTATCTCTCGTAAATATTACGAGTATTTTAGAAGATGAAACAACTTGGCACATGAAAAAGCAATTAGCTAGCTATTTATTGGCATGAACTAAAAAAATTTGCATGGCAAACGAATTATCAAATGGAATTATATGAAGATATTAAATTGTAATACAATTAGAGATCTAGAGTTTTAGTTGCATAATAAAGAAATTCAAGATTTAATTAATTGTATGGTGTAAAAACTCTAAGATTTTTTATATAATTTCTCCCCAGTAGTTAATAACAAAAAAATCCAATAATCTTTAAAAAAAATAGATTACCTCTCATTTACTTCATGAATTTTGCGCATATAAACATATTTAGGATATGAATTAAACACTATTTTAAAAATCAACAACACATTGTCGAATGAATTATAAAAGTAAAAAAATTAGCCACATTGTCAAATATTTTTTGAAGTAATTATCGAATATAATAAAATTCTAAACATCTTTTTTTACTCTTCAAAATTCGGTAACAATTTAATTTGCCAACCTTTAACTCTTTTTTACACAAAATAAAAGAGAGGGTATTTTGGTCTTATTAGAGCACAAGTTTTTTTCTTACATTAATGACTTTAGAAGTGGAAATAGTTAGGCTTATTCAATGATCCTTATCATATGCCCTTAGGACACATTAACAAAATCCTTTTTGAAATTACTCCGATTTCTTACATCTTACAGTAAAAATCAGTCAAACATCGGTAGTTGCGCTACTAAAATTTTAACTTCAAAATATTTTTGACAAAGTAAATTTCAACATAATTTCTATCACGTTCAGAATAACTTACGTAGAAAATTTGAGATTTTTCTAAAGGAAAAATTTGGCCAGAATTTTTAAAATTTGTCCGACTTTTGATTTTAAAAAAATGTAAGAAATGTATCCTAATTGTGTGAAAAAGTATTTGTGTAAAAATAAATATAGCTTTAGCTCTACTAATATTATGATTTCTCATGCATTAATATGATCTTTCATGTCCCTTCCTCTATATTAATTAATTTGATTATCTAAATATCTTTGGAGACAATTTGTTACGCATCCCAAAATGGTTACTTTACGTTTTAAGATCTCATTCAAAATTCTTTTTTTGATTCAATTAGTTCATATTATGACTCATTATATATAATTTCACACCAAAATTCAAGTTGATCGGACAATCTTAGAACACTTGTATTTTTTGCAAACAGCGATTTCTTAACAACAAGGGACCTTTAGAGTTAATCATACACGTTAGGACACCATAGAAATATAATTCAAAGTTTGGTGAACAACATAATAAGGTTTTCCCCTCTTTATTGATACACAGAAAGAACGTGATAGTATGTTTCTTCTTTTCATAGTTTGGAAACAGAGGAAATAGAAAATAAGAACTCAAATACCATCATTCTGATGGTAGCAAAGGTAAACCATAGTGAGACAAAATAAATGATACTGACCTAAACCCAGAGATGAGATTACAGTCGATCACTGCATAAAATGTTCACTACCTTACACAAAAAATTCGACTGAAGTTCAAAACGTGATCTGCGAGTTCAAAGAATCGAAGAGAAAAACTAAATTAAGGCATTTCTACAAAGCAAGAGACCACCCGAATTAATTTGGTTTCGTTCTCTCCATCTTTCAAACAAAAGATCTTCCTCTTTTTTAAGATTAAGATAACGGTCTGTGTCGAATTCTTCCCTCTGATGACTTTCTACTTCTTTGAGTATGCTACCAGTAACTTCTCTAGTACTTGATGAAGCGCTGTCAAGTCGCGGGCTCCAACTCCCGGTGGAATGACCACTTGGATCTGGCGCTGAAACCGCTTCCTGTACAATTTAAAGTATATGCAAAAGTTAGTAAGAAAAAACTCGAGAGAAGAAAAGAAATTGAATTCACCAAATGCAGTTTGTGCCTTTTTTGGTAATAGGACCTGGAGTACCGTTAAAAAGCATTGGCCTAACCAAAACCAAGCAGCTTAAAAAGTCCCAGTGAATTGGACGCTGATGTAATTTCCAAACACGAATTCCAATCTAAATATTCTTATACTAGACTGACTGGAGAAGAATTAGCTACACATCATTTCTGTGTTTCGCTACGGGACTATTGAAAATCCTGCTCTCTCGTTCTCTAAACTGTCCTGATTCCACTAGGATCTGAGATTCTGAGCTTCTCGAACCCTCTGCAATCCTCACACATATGCAGTAAACTTATATAAGTTTGGTAAAACACCTTGTATTTAATTCATGTTGACATAACTAATTTCTTGAAGAAATGTCATGTAATGGATGTTTATATCTTCAGATTTTGCCCTCATTTATTTTGTTTTGCCAGTTATGACTGTCAACGCATATTTTAGGCCAGCAAAGGCCACAGGTCAACCAAGTTGTCAGGGCTGTTGCCGTAAAACCTAGAACCTATCTCCTCATAGGTTTGTGACCAGTTTGTATTGAATACATTGGCTACAGCAAGACACATTGTTACACAAAGCAGAATACAGTATCAAATGATTGTGAGGATATCATGTTTGCTTATTTATTTTCCGTTAAATAATCTTTCCAAAACAAGCAAATTGAAAATAACATATAATCAAACAAACGAAATATTTCACTTCCAAGATGCATGCTACTAACATGAGAGTTCCTTTCTTCCTTTCAATGTTTATACGGTATCAAGTTCAACAGTTAAAATCTCATTGTAAATTGTCATTGGTTAGAATCAACCATGCTGATGCGATTCTTAATTCTCATTTTAGATACAAACCTATGTTCCGTGCACTCAAGTATGAGTGCCGTGCACGGATACATGTCTACTGTCTACACAACAAATTCATCTACTTCCCATTTCCAAGAACACACCACCACATTGAAAATATTCACCTTCCTCAAGTATCCCGTTAATTTTCCAGGGTTTATTGGTTCTACAAAGCATTTCATGAGTAATATAGGATTTCTATGATAAACCCACATACCAATGCTCACATGTTGAAGACACTGCACTAGCATGCATATAAAGGAGTACAAGTAACATAGATGAAAACAGGAATGAACTTGCTCCAAGCCAGTCAAGCAGTCAATGTCTAAACTAGACGGATGTATTTTATAATATGTACATAACTTCCAAGTTCATCACCAGCAATATGTAGGCGGCTAGCTGCCAATAAAGAATAACTCTAGTACACATCCATATCGCAGTGTGGAGATTACCTGAGCTGCATCCCACAATATGGTTTTCGGAGTGACAGGAAGCACTCTCTTATCCTTGGATGCAAGTGGGGAACCATCATTACTAGTCTCCCATTGTAACCATGGCAATTTTACACCATCCATTTCACCAGGAAGAGAATTAGATCCTGCTGGACTTCGAAATGTTTCTGTTTCCCCAGTAAACAAAACTGAATCTCTAGTCTTTGTTACTCCTAAAGTTGAACTTGTATCACTTCTTTCTCCATCAAAGGAAGAAAAATCCGTATCTTCAACATTGGAAATGAAGTCCTCAAAGTATTTCTCTGCCTCTTCACTCAATCGATTAGACAAAGTACTTTTGTCATTACTCCTCTGGAAATTGGCACAAGCAGTTTAAGTAAACCAAGCGCAAATATTGCTACCTTATACAAGATTGTAACCATACCTTCCTGGCTCGCCCTGGTCTTTCTGCAAAAGTGGAGCTCTTTGGATCAGGAAGCAATCCTCTCACAACCTTAGGCAGCTCCCTACCACGTTGCTTCTCCAACACTATCTCAGCTAATAGGTCTTGCTTACGCTTCTCTGACTGGAAATGAAGTAACACAAGTTGCAACTTCAAGTCGTAGAAAGAGCAACAAAACAACTCTAAACATATCTTCCAAAGTTGCTCATTTGTCAGTAGCTTTTCACATTCTGCGGATACACATGTAACATTGGTAACAAACCGATTCTCATTCACCTTAGTTGCATAAGATGGATTTTAGTTGATGTTTCATATTCAATTTGAACTTTTTTGTTTCCCATTATTTTTCGAAGAGTCAATGTTAGGCCTTATATAATCTTCAAGGCCATCACTTTGAAAGGTAAATCTCCTGAAATGGGTACTAGTTTGGTTGTTATAAATAGTATACTGCTTGAGCTCTTCTATCCCATGAACAATGCTAAGCTGGTCTATGCTTGAATTAAGTGCTCCATTATTGGCTGAATGTACCAGTGAAAAAGCCATTTGTATTCATGAGTTTTGACAACGAAAAAGGTTTACCATGCCAAAGGATACATGCAAATAAAGAAATAAAGACCCTCCTTTACTAGGGATGATAAAAAGACATTGCAAACGATAATCAAAATATTCGGAAGGGGCCCTCAGAGTGTGCTATGTCACCAACCTATCCAAAGGGCTATATTGGCCTTCATGTCAGAAATTCAGAACATATATAGAGGCAATGTATAATCTCCCATTTAATCATTGATTCTTTAAGGTGTATTGGTATCAAGAACTGGGACATAGTACCTGATAACATTTCCCATTGACGATGACTCTAATAAGAACCCGACCTAGTGCTATGGCACTCTTTAGGAAAGTTTATAACTGGCTATAGAATACCTGTTCTAGTTTAGTTCCATAACTTCTTCTGATTTTAGAAACAGCCCGACAATCATAGGAGTCGTCCGACTGCAAACAACTCTCACTTTCTAGAGTAGAAGTTGTTCTCACCATAGCCTGTGTTATTTGAAAAGAGACCCCCGTAAGTTTCAGCAAATAGCATAAACTTATTGTGCAGATGTTAGGAGAGGTATACAGAATCAAGAGTTATAAATTGCAACAGACATGCTCAAGTTCCATTTTGATTTCATCAACAGCGTATCTAAGTTCCTTCCGCATTGCTTCATACAGCCCACTGTTGACATCGTCCCCAGTAGGATGTTCGGCCTGAAAGTTAGCAAATGATGAGAGAACAGCCTTTGTGAAAAGGAACAGAAAGGGAAACGGCCCATTGAGTAATTAGCAATTAGTTTATAATCAACCAACCTTTTTCTGTGCATAAACTGCCCGAATTGTCTTCTCGATCATATTTTTACCAGAGCAAGTGTCCTTAGCTTCATCATCGGTTAGTGCAGAAGACTGGCTCTAAAAGTTCCAGAGGCATTACATTAAACTTAGTTCAGTACAAAAAATGAGTCAAACTTGGGCGCACTCTCTCTATGTGTGTGTGCATGTATGTGTGTGTGTGTGCGCGCGCGCGAGTGAGCTCTGTACGCGCGAGCGCGTAGGTGTGCATGTATATGTTTACTCAATCACCCTTTTTCTCTGTTGGCCAAACTTTGTTTGATTCTAAAGATAAGCTCTCTACTGAAATGTACAAACAGAAGTCGCGTGCAGATAACAGGTCAACTGAGTGACAACAAATGGAAAACTCTTACCGAGTAGCCATTCTTTGATAGATCCTTTTGGCTTAGGGACCTTAGTAGCCGTCCATGACTTGAAGCTGTGGGCTTCTGTGAAGGCATCTGCCTATTTCCAACAGTTATACTCTTCACACTTCCATGATTTCTAGAGTTCCGAGTATGATCTATATCACTCTGTCATAAGTAAATAATTTGATTGAGACAAACAAACCGTGCAACTGAGAAATGCTCTCATTCATTTTAGATGCAGAAAAGGATGAAACAAGATGATATCAGTTCGTGATAAATGATTGAAAGGGCAGAGTTTCTACATTTTAGCAAGCTCCAGAATGTTTGCAGCTAATTTCTGGTACTAGTTAATAGCAAAGAAGGGACTCAAGACTTTGTCATTGCAAATAAATAGATTAATAGTATCAAGAATATTGGTCACTTTATCCTATAAACAAACCTTAATATCATGATTTTGGGGAGTAATATATGGACAATGTACAGGTCATGCTTACTCGTCCATATTTTCTACCTACACTATAATAACTAGTATGGTATAGTTTCATTTTCACTTCACAGGTGTCAGGCATTTTCAAGGGCCACTAAGAAGGCAACAGATAATTAAAAGGCTCCTCATGGAGCCTCACGGCTGGATTTGCTATCTAATTGTTAGCGCCACTTTAACCAGTTGAAAAACGTTAGCCAGCATTTTGAATAATCAAGCCCTAAATTTAACAGTACTTGGTGCCTATGCAGAAGCTGTAGTATTCAAGTTTTGAATGTAAGCAGGTATTTTGAATTAATGACAACATAGCAAAATTTAAAATTGCTGTTTGTCTTCAGAGGAACTTCCCTTAAAAATTTCATGTCAAACGGTGAACTCATTTGGTTGCATACGAGAATTTGCCACACGTTCAGCTATTACACTTGTTAACAATTAACACCATACGCGATGTACAGCAAAAGTTGTGTTCATGTAGTCAAATGCATCAGCATGTGCTAAATTCGTATAAGTAGACAAATAATGCTCCTATCTCCTAACCTACTTGCATAGGTTTAATTAGCTATAACAAAGTGTAAAGGTATATTATGAAGTGCCCTTCATCATATTACTTCCCTACAATTTGAAGGAGCTGAAATCTACGTGCTTAACAAACAATCCCCATTGCAAAAGTAAGAGCAAATTAAAGACAAGAAAAAGGATACAAACCAAAAGCAAGTGACGAAAAAATACCTCCGAATCGCTAATCTGACGCCGAACCGCCGAAACAGACCTCCTCCTCCTTGAACTAGCATCCGAACCGGTCTTTCCACCAGCAGAGGCATCATAAAAGTTCCCACTCTTCCCATCACCGACTCGGGAACTTTGTCTCGATACAGACCTCCCGCGCCTTTCCGACGATGCAGTCGGAGCGGCTGCTCTACCAATTCCAGAACGACGGCGAGAAGACGACCGGCCTCTCTCGCTCTCATCCTTGATAGAGAAAAACTCGATTGCCAGATCATCGAGGCTAATTTCAGGAAACCCCGAGCCTCTGACCTTGTTGACGAACTTTCCTTTCGACGACGGCGCCGGAGGTTCGCCGGAGTCAGACTCCGGCTCCAACACTCTTCGAGAGAACTGGCTAAGACTCCTCGACCGGCGATGAGCTTTGTTAGATGAAGCTGAGGAACCAGAATCGTCGGCGTTAGGTGGAGCCCCGATCGGAGTCCTCCTCGTCGTTGATTTGAACGCCGATGTCGCCATCACTGATCGGAACGAGTCTCTAGATATGGTTGATTTCACGGAGAAGAGCTGAGTATTGAATGAAAGAGACGGAGGGTTGAATGTTATTGGAGAAGGTTTGGCGGAGTTATCAAATATGTTGGAAGGTTTGAAAATTGAAATGTACGGACCAATTAACCCGACCCTGTTCCGGGTTAAGAAATTGCGTAATTACCATTGACTGAGCTCTATTTTACCTCGCTTTCTTTTTTTACTATGTTTTGTTTTTTATTCCTTTTGTTAGTTTATATCAATTTCTGTAAATTGTTTGTTCATTCTTACGAAATAAATCTGAGATGTAAAATTTTATCACTAAAAGATTGGAAAAGAAGTACTAGAAACAAAATAATTTAGAAAAATTTATCTATTTTAAATTACTTTTTAATTCAAAGTAAGCTTATTTGAAATATGAGATGATTAGAATTGTGAATTATCTAATTTAGTATAACTGATTTTAAAAAAAGTTTACTTAAAATAAAAAGCAAATTGGATTTGAATCGCCTGATTTTCTTAACTTGTATAAACTTATTGAGCCAGATTTAAAAGTAATTAAAATATTTTATGAACTCAATATTTGTATTTTTTTAATTTGACTTATTTATTAGACAAATTAATTTCAAAACTTGTACATTTAATTAATTTAGAGAGTGTGTGACCGCCATGCTTTTGTATTTTATATTATTTAATTTTGTAGTGTTTCGTAGCGAATTATAAAATACATTCCTACAATATATATTTTGAAAAATAAATTGAAAAATATAAAACTCAAGTATTCCCTCTGACTAAATTTTTTAAATTTTCTATATAAATTTACACTATACTCTTCTTCTATATCCGTTCCATGCATTATCATTTAAATAAATTCATATTAAAATTTAATTAGGTAAATTACTACTAAACACCCTTGACTGTTTTGGGAATTAAAAAAGGACACCAGAGTGTCTCTCTTCAATAACTCGTGATTCGTGACACGCGATAACGGCTGGCATTGACACGTATATAAGGCATTCATTTGTAGTACATCTCAAACAAGAGAAAAACATTTTTCTATTCAAATTTCCAAATTATACATTCACCCTTTTCAATTAAAGACAACCCTTGCATGCCATTAAAATAAGCATAATTATGACACCATAAACTTTTCTTTTTTTATAGATTTAAATTAAATCTTATTGTCCCGATCAGAATCATTCTATTTGGAGTTTACTGAATAAATTATGTATCAAACAAGTTAAGTTGATCAAATATTAATAATTACTTGATCGAACAACGTTTATTATAGAAAAATAAATGATCAATGTAAATCAATTAATTGTAAGTAAATCTATCACAATTACATGATTATTGTTTTGCGATTAACTTGAATTTGGGTACACTAGTAGTGTTCGGCAAATCATATGAACTAAACTATTCGAACTACAACAATGAGATTTTGGTGGAGTTCGTAAATAGGTTGTAATATACCGGTTTTCGACAGCATAAAAAAAGCCTTTAAATGATTTGTTAGGTAAATCAATATTTAAAATATATAGTATCAATTATTTAAAAGATTCCTCACTATAATAATTGCAAAAGTAAAATTTTGAAATAAATTTGTAACAATTTACTAAAGCATCCAAACAAGGTTAAAGACTTGAGACACTTATTTAAACAAATAAACTAACTAATACGGAGCAACCTAGGGGTAGAGAATTCACGAGCCGTTGTAATTTTCACTGTCATATCTCAATCCATATTGCTTTAGTTGCATCTGATGTTGCTCCTCTCCACCTTTCGTGATATACGAGGGCAACAATAGTATCATAAGTTGTGACACTCAGTTGAAAACATCGCCTGACAAATTGAATAAAAAAACATAGCATAAACAGGCAATAAAAGAGAAAAACATATTATTTATAGCCGATCTTTACCTTAACTGAATCTAGGATCTCATCCACGAGAATCCAACTTACCCTCGGAATGTAGCGCAAGTCCCTCGGTCCAGATTGATTGGTTCTTACCTACAATGGACTCTTGATGAACTCAATCCTAAATTATATATGTACCCGCTAAGTCACCTTTGACCTTGCAAATAAGAGACATTCAATCATCCACTAAAGTTAATTCCAACCTCACCATACCTAAGTCTATACAAACGTGGCGTATCAGATCCAGCCAACGAATCTTAACTGCTCCTTGATCCAGTTCAAGACCACCCAAAATACTGACTGTCACTCCCTCCCCCCCTTCGCGGGAGGTTCCGAGATCCTCTGCCCAACCTGCACCTCACTACATATAGACGATCCTGAAGTCACCCGTAATCATTTCTCCTCCTTTAAGTTGGGGCCTTTCAATAGATAAAATAATCGGGTCAACCCTATCCAATTAAATTGCTATAGTCGTTGCCACCGAATTGTTTATCAGTCTGTAACCCTAATTTTCCCTAGGAGTGAGATTATTTACAATGACCACTCAATTATCCTTCCACCTGTAAGGGCCCGGAAAAAATTTTGTTTTTATTTAAATGCTCCAAATGTTGTTAATTACTTTGTATTTAAATGTATTGCGTGAATTAGGTGATTAGATATGAATGAGTTGAAGTGAGAAGTGAAGAAGCCAATCACCTGATCCGGTCAGGCTTGTAATTTAAACCTAAAATTTTTAAAATTTTGCGACAGGAGCAAAACTTGACTGGTCAGCTTTTAGACCATCCAGTCAGGATCTGTTATGCACAATTTTTTTTTTTAAAAAGAAGACAGATCAAATTTTAGGGAAAAAAGATCTAAGTTTTTTTAAAAGGGATTTTTTCCTTTCTCTCTCTAAAACTTCTTCTTTTCCACTCATACTTCACCTCAATCCATGATTTAAACCAAAGATCCTTTTAATTTCTTCAAGATCTTCCACTATTATCTCAAGATTAGGTGATATCTCAAGCTTGAAGGCACCATTTCACTTGGAGGAGTTTCATTGGAGCTTTCTCACCACCATTGGAGTTTGGATTTTGAAACTTAAGCTTTAGAATTAATAACTTGAGGTAGGGATATTTTCTCTTCTATTTAGGGGTATATGACTTGTTTTTATCCATATCCCTTGATTTCAGTTGTTATCGCGGACTTTGGTCATTTTAGTCACATTGTGGGTTTCTCCTTTGGTTATTGTCCAAGTATTTGGTTTGGGTGTTTTCTCGTCATGTGTTTCTTATGTGGATCTACCATTTTTCTAAGATTGGGTTTGCTTGTGTGTCTAATCAAGGTATAATTTTATTATAAGGTCGGAGGATGAATATGTGTTGTGATATGATGAGTGAGGCTATGTCCGTTATATATAGATCCTGTGAATGGGTGTTAGTTGAAAAGTCTGATGTTACAAATTGTGAAATTACGATTCCTTACGCATTTGACAAAATACATTATGGTCTAACATCCGTGAGGAGATATGCTAGTAAAGAATGAAAAAATTGATATATGAACCGATGCTATCATCCTCAGGGAGTGGTGCTAGCTGTATGAATTGATACTAGCTTCCTTAAGAATTGATACTAGCCTCCTTAAGGGAGTGGCGCTAGTTACAAAAGTTGACTAGCTTCCTGAGGGAATCGTGCTAATAAGATAATATATCTTGTTTGGCCACCTTTAGTTGTGGTGTAGATGTAGATGATTGAAATTGAATTGAACGTATGAAAATTGTTCTAACTCCCTCGAGAAATTGTGCTAATAAATGATATAGCTCATCTAGCCACCATTGGGTGAGGGTTAAGAGTGATGACGGACATGAGACGTGAAATGTGGACCAAAAATGGGTTATGAGAACTGTTGAATTAGGGAGTAATATCTTTTACTTGATGATTGACGTTAACACGAGTTAGATATAACATTATGATGAACGGTAATGGTCGCGAGACACACCGAGATGAATTGGCGTGGAAGTAACGTGGAGTGATTGGTAAATAACATGTTAGCGGAGGGTTATCTACTTACCTCTATTATTTGTTTCTTGTACACACTATAGTATTTGTCACTTTTGTGACTTGACTGTTAACTTTTCATTGATGGTTGAGATTGTGTAGAACTCTATGGCATGTTGTATGTTGTGAATGAATGTTGTATGTTTCGTCGTGATAGAACATAAACTGTCATCTTGATATGTTGTTAAATGAAAATGAAAAAAGTAAATTATGAGAGTTACAAAGATTATAGATTACACGTGCGGGGAGTTGTAGAGTATATAGACTATATTGTGTAAATGGAACTAGGTAATAGTTATATGACATGTGATACATGTGGACACCGATGTGATATGAGATGATCGTTATAAGGTACATAACAGACATGAATATTGAACTAGATCCCTTCATGAAAATGCTAAGACAACATAGACTGGTCACATTCGGAAAAAATCCAGATATAATACCTCGACACTTAATGAGAATATGTTGATGACGCACACGAGTCATGGTATACATTGAAAGAATTAGAGGATTATGAATAATCATTATAAAGTTATTTAATGTTGTCATTGGTTAATCTTTTCTTTTCCCTTGTATCTTACCTATACTATATTTTGAGATTTCATGTGTGAAGTGGACATACATTTATGGGTGGATGAAGTGCAAAAATGAACGATATTGATAGCCTCATATGGAGCGTGTTAGGGAATAAGATGGCGTATTATCTCCTCCGGGAGAGTGTCAAGAATGACAATATTATGGTCAGTTACCATCGGATGAGGTGATAGTGATTACGAATAAACCATGATGAAGAAAATGAAATGACTTGTGTGAGTTGGGTATCGATCAAATGGTTCGTTAGATAAAAAGTCAGTGTCATAAATTGTTAAGAGTTTGGACAAATTATGAGATTTTGAGTGATCTTGTTGAATTAAGGTATGACAATTTGATGCTAGATGAATGACGTAATTATACTTATGAGACATGGAATGTGAGAGATGACTATCTGTGCGTACGTAAGAATATGAGTGTTGGCTTAATAGTAGATAACGACTCACTGCTGCGAATTCATGAGTTGTGTTATGGTTAATGTATGGGTACAATGTAACAGTCAATGAGTAATGACCCAGTATCGTGAAACGAAATTGGTAGTGAGAAATGGTTACCTGAATAATGAAACAGTGTTGTTAGATAGTTGAATGTGTCATTTATGCTTATCTTATGATTTGTATAAACTCGTACTTGTTTATTGTTTATGGATTATATTATATGCCATTTTAATTCATAATCTCATGGTATATGTGTAAACATTTCTACTGGACTATGTAGCTCACCATATTATTTTACAAGTATTGTTCTAGACACTATGCATAAAGCGCGTGTGATGCATGGTAGAATACATGTTTCGAGAATTTGATAGGAGATATCCAACATCTTAAAAATGACTTTTGAAAAATGTAAACTAATTTATCTTCGAGTTATTTCTTGTGTTTGATAGGAAATGTAAATGTTTAATTTTGATAATCTATTTTGATATGTGTAATGGGCAAGGAACTTGCCCACTTTGATATAACATACTTAAATATGACTTTTGAAATGAAACGATTTGAGATATTTGGTTGATTATTGAGCGTTGTGGAGTTTTATTTATGATAAGTTATTATAATAATATGTTAAAAATCGAGGGCATGACACCACTGTTGCTATCCAAGTGTCATTCGTACCAACCCAGTGTCCTCAACATTGTGATACTAGGTTATCCCAATGACAATTCATAACGATAAATGAGCAGCATAACAACAAAAAATTGAATAATGATGACAATAGCATAATAATTAATGGCAATGTTTTATATTAATATACATGGTATCGAACGAGATGACAAGCTCTCACGTAATTCCACAGGGATTCATGGACACATTAACAATACTACGTGTAGAAATGTGCACAGTGAACAAGTGCAGGATCTATTTTTTTATGTCTCAACGATCAATCAAAGATATGCCATCATGGGACTACCAGCACAATCGACCAACTAGAGTGATCATCGGTCGATAGCCCAAATCCAGTCAGTCGACTGCTCGACCAATCAACCGATCAACCTGTTTGATCAACCGCTAGTTCTTTTGTTTTTGCAACAAACAACTATTATGTCTGGTTTAAGTTCTAAACAGATAAATAACATCAAAATAACTTAGCTAACGGTTTAGGTGCGATCCCCTACCTCGAATGTGGGGTTTAAAAGCATTTTTGTCTCTTATAAGGAATCCATCATTTTGCTAAAATATGAACCTCTCATGTTCTTATCACATTTTGATGATCTGAACCGCTCAATTTGTTTAAAACATATTTTTAAAAGTTCAAATCATTAAATTTTGATTAGAAAAATGAAGGTCTATATTTAAGCAAAATGAAGGATCTCTCATAGGGAAGGGTCTCTCTCTCTCTCTCTCTCTCTCTCTCTCTCTCTCTATATATATATATATATATATATATAATTTCTTTTTGAATCATAAATTGGCGATGAAGAGGAAAGGATAAAACTTGTTTATACAGGGGAGGGTTAAGTGTGAACACCATGACGGCAAGACATGTAATGTTGGAGAGGGGGGAATTAACCTTGAAGATTCATGGTGTGGCAAGTCCATGGGGCCATGAATCTCCCAAGGAAGAAGAACATATGCCAGAGGATGATGTAAGGATTAAGGGAGTGAATTAAGCAATGTTTCGGTGCTCCTCACCCCACACTATCACTAGTGCATTTGCAATTCTCACAACGATTGAATGGATTAAACAATTATCAGTTTAATTAAGATCTTAATCAATTGAATGCAAAACAATTATTTATGATGTAATAAAATAATTGTAAATATTATTTTATTAAATGTAAAATCATGGGGTATTACATGGGCACTATACTCTCAAGTTCCGAGGCACTATGGAAACAACTCGTCCAAGTTTTTAGGTTACTCATTATCTTAAGTCAAGTTTTCATTATTTGATTGAGAAATGTTACATATACAAAACAATGCATACCACTAACTAAAACGAAGTCATTTTAGTTTTTAAATTTTTTTTCAAAATCATGTCTTGATTCTCACGCTACTCTCTCTCTCTCTCTCTCAAAATCGCATCCTAATCGTTGACGGAGGAACTGTGGAGGCAATGGGAGAAGAGGCAAGAGTGGTGGGACAAACAGGTGGCGGAGCGACAAGAGAAGAAGTTAGCAGTGCAAGGGAGTGGTGCTTGAACAAAAGTAGATTTGGCAATGAAAGCGAAGATCAACACCAGCGCGCGCTAGAGAGAGAGAGAGAGAGAGAGCAGGCGAAAAAGCGACGGGAGAAGAAGTTGACGGGGGCGGGAGTAGGTGCCTTTACGGAGGGAGACAGAGGAGTCGCGATAGGAGATTTCGCCGACGAGACTCCCAGAGCCTGAGCAAAAGCAAATCCGGCCACGAAAGCGAAGATCAACACTATCGTAAGAGAGAGACGAAGAGAGAAGCGTGAGAGAGAGACATGGAGAGCAATGTTTGATTTGGATTTTTTTTTATTATTACTAAAACAACATTGCTTTGATTGATGTTGTGTTTTGCATTTTATTAGTTGCATTTTTGTATTTGATTTTATGTTTTACCCTAACCATTATAACATATACATATATGTGTAATACGTTTGTGATGTCCCGTCCTACATCGAACGTCTATATGGGCGATCCTGGATATATAAGAAACCATATAAACTACTACTAACAACTTGGACTTAAGCATTTTGGGCCACGTGATTGGGCTCCAGCAAGTTGTTGGGTCAGTGGTTTACATGGGGCGTTACAAATGATATCAGAGCGACCCATGTACACGATCGAGTGTGAGGTCAGAATTTTATTTGGTCACTAGAGAACAGACCCAGGGGTTAGGTCGTGGTGACTCTAGTGTTCGACCCTTGCGAGGACGCAAGGTTTTAAAGGTGGGGAGATTGTGATGTCCTGTCCCACATCGAAAATTTACATGGACGATCCTGGGTATATAAAAAACCATATAAACTAATACTAACAACTTGGGCTTTTGGGCCACGTGGTTGGACTCCAGCAAATTATTGGGTCAGTGGTTTACATGGGGCGTGACAACATTTGCATGACTCTTTTGGTAAGTGTAATTTTTCCTATATATAAATTGGGGTTTCACAATCACTAGCCAATATGCTTTTCTCTCATGTTTTTTTTTCTTTCATTATTCGATATTCTGAATTTGGGAGAGCTGTAGTATACTTCCCTGTAGTACGCATGTAATACGGGTAAAATGTCGTAATTTTGTTTGTATTGTCTTCAAAACTATAAAATTTTGACTTATCACACGAATTGTTATCAAAATGCATAGTATCAAAATGGTGTAGTTTCGATAACAAAACGGATAAAATTACGACGTTTTACCCGCACTACACGCGTACTATAGAAAAATATACTACAACCTCCCCGAATCCTGATATTCTGGTGTCCTAGGCGTAGAGGAACCACACAATTCCCCAAACTTGGTGGTTAAACTCTATTGTACCGCTTTAATGGCGAACAACTCAACCCTTGAAACATACTACAGCCTTAGGTGGCAAAGTGCTAACATCGAGGTGTCAAACCTTCCTCGAAAATAGACGGAGAAGATCAGTAAACAGTAACTCCTCCCTTTTTTTGTTTAGCACAAACTGTTGCCTTCTACTTCCACTGCACGCGTAATTAGTTCGGTTTAGTCGATTTTCGGCCATTTTTTCAATCGAATTGAGTGGTTCTGTTTTCATATCTTTAGAACCAAAACTGACCTAAGAAGGTATAAAATCGAACCAATTTGACTATTTTGGTTTTGGTCAATTGTGCCGATTATTTCGAGTTAGAGTTGTTCGACAATTCGGGCAAAATATAAATCTGTCAATGTATTAAGCCTCATTTGGACCACAAATCAGAATATAAGCCCAAGGATATTAGGGTTTCATTTGTCCCACAAATCTGTGCAGTGTAAATTTCTGCATACCATGCCTTAAAAAACAGATACAACACCTTGAATACTAAGCATTAGGGATGTAAATAAAAATCGATACATCGAACCAAATCGGAAAACCAAATTAAATTGGCAATTTGGTCCGATTTATTAGTTAAATCGATTCGGTTTGATTTGGTGTATTTAAAAATATCGGGTCGGTTTTGTAGTCCAAAAACCGGAGCCGGACCCATTGGGACCAAAATTTAAAAAACCTCAGTTTGAAAATCTATAAACCGAAAATTTCAATTCAGTCCAAAATTTTCTTCCGTTTTTAACCAAACCGAACCAATCACACCCCTACTAATTACCATCTAGGTCCCAAAAACAGACACAAATCCCTTATATGAAGTCTAACATGGACCCAAGAAACAAAAACAAGTGCCTGATATTAAGCCTCGTCTGGACCCCCCAAAAAACAATGAGTTCCTTATATTTGGGCATAGGTTTAGGCTTTTCACAACCTGTTTTTCCCTCGGAGACATTAGCTCATGTCAAATTATTTCCCAATATTATACATCGAAAAAAGAGCACATTAAAAAATAGGTTCAAATTCCAACTACAAAGAATAGGAAAATAAATCTCACTGAGAAATTCCAAGATGCAAAAACAAAGAAATTGAGAATTACAAAAATAAAAATCAAAGTCAGATCTTATATTAGACAAAATTTAAATAGATTTCATTCAAAGACCATAAGAGAGTTGAATAAAGGCTTTATTCTTTTTTACAAAAAAATAAAACTCAAGAAATAGTCTAATTATACAATTTTATATTTAATTTTTCTGTTCACACGTCTAGTCGTCTACACAGTAATGACACAAGTTGAGTCTCTCTAACCAATAGTCTCTCCGTAAAAGTGACGGGAGAGGATACTCTGCCCTAATTGAGTTCATAAATTTTGATAACAAACTAGATACAGCTTATATAAGTTTAAATACAAAAATAGATTACAAGATTGAAAAAAAGTAAAGAAAAGATACAACAGCTACCAAAAAGAAAAAGGAAAATGAAAGAAAACAAGTTACTGTGTTAAAAATCACTATCCGGCTCTTGAAAGTGGTTTTATAATAGTCAAGATATTCATTCAGCTTAAATGTATATCCATTGGCGGTTGTCATCGCCGTCGATGCCTCCATTGTTGTTGAGAGAATTAAAATCAGCCATTGCTATCAGTTGTTATAGACATTGTCAATCGCCTAATTCATCACCAATTGGTAAGTGGTAAAGTCAAATGCGTAGAGAATAGGAGAGATCATAACTCTCTAAGTGGGAGGGACTCAACCCAGATCTACATGACGAAGAACAAAGAAAAGAGGAAAGGAGCAGAGAGGGGAGAAGTAAGGTGAGGGTCGGGAGGTTGTTGGCCACAGAAGAACAAAAAGTCTATAAACACAAATCCAGAAACGAATTTTTCCAAAACCGTTAAAATACAAGTGAGAAAATTTATATCTAAATCTGTGCAACAAAAAATATGTTCAGACTTGCTCGAAAAAAAAACCCTAAAGAGGACATTTGTCTCTCCTGTGTGTCCATAAATTTTAAGGGTAGCCTTGCATAGGCAAGAGCTTTCCAATTTTTTCTCTCGTGTAACCTCATTCACATTTCATACAAGTATATTACAAATGTATAATAATGAACTTAATTCATACAAAAATTCAACTCAATCAGATTTCATCAACTACTTGATTTAATAATTCAATTCTAAACCCCAAAAATCAACTGTTTATGACGATATCCAATTATGTTAAATATTTATATTTATATGGTCCCCAACGAAATTAAATCTTTACAAAATAAATTACTCTAATCATCAAAACAAGATCCGCATCATACCTCTAACAAATATAAATTCACAAAAAAAAGAACAAAATTTCTCTCGCGCGTCCCTGAGTCCCTGTAGCAAAATTGAACAAGAAAACAAAGCAGCCATGCGTCCAGATGGTTTGGCCCAGGCTGTGAAACCAGCACCCTACATTCCTCCATTCGATACACAATGTACACACTCTAACAAGTTGTTCATATATGCTAAAACAAAAAAAAGGGGAAGAAAATTCCAGGCGCTTCGACCACAGTAAGCGTAGCAAATCTCAGACATACAAAATAGTAGCATCATGCCATCTTGTAGTACAAGTTCTAGCATCTATTGCCGGTAGATATGTCATCTTGCCTACCACCACACTCCAAACAAGTCGCAAGATGTCGAGCCAAACACCACTTCGTTCTTATAGTGGTATACAAATGGCCAAAGTGATACCCAGTGCATACATATATAATAGTAACTTGCAGGCACGAGATAGATATAGAAAGCAGATGCAAAAGGGGAAAGGGGGCACAATCTTGCAATTATGACAAAAAAACAGATGAGATCGCAAAACAGCACTTCTACGTGCACACAAAATAGAGAACCGGTAAAACACGGGGTGATACGATGTCTCTTGACAGAGAAAGGTTCTACAAAACATGATAACCATGCTCAACACAACACATACTAGGAAGCAAATGTCCTACAAAATCAATCCAACTTATTTTATTCGGATTAATGCGTCTTGCCTCGTAAAATTTGGCCAAATACTACCACGCCCAAACGTCAGAAGCAAGTACTAGGGTATATAGCCTGATTCTCCAACAAACTTAGTGAGTATTTGCGATGTGGACGATCAAGTCAACCACACGTGAGCTGCAATACAACAAGCAATAAAAGAAAAAAGTGTTAGATAATTAAGCAAGCATTCCAGCTACAGCATAAAAAAGATGCTCAGATAATAATAATACTGCTTTCATAACAAAGAGATATTGAGTAAGCCTAGGGAAGTTTTGTGACAACTTGAATTATAGCGTAAAATAAAGTTTAGAAAAATACCTGTAACCCCATTCGTTGTCATACCAGGAAACCAACTTCACGAAGGTATCGTTCAAAGCAATCCCAGCCTTGGCATCAAAGATGCTTGACCTGGAAATTCAACAACAAATGAATTACACATCATCACAAGCAATGAAGTTGCATTAATTAAACACGATAACTTTCCCCTAAAGAAGTTACAAAATCAAACCTACGATCAAAAGGCTCATTGCTCATACTCTACCAACTGTGCTTTTATGCAAAATATTAATCAGTTAGTTAAATATGACAACTGACTACAATCACTGGACGAGCTTGACACTAAGTTAAAGTTGGAAATCTGAAAAAGACCATGGGCGACCCACGACTTTCTATGTCTTACCTGCTGTCACCAATAAAGTCAGTAGAGACCAAGTCATCTTCAGTGTAACCCAAGATTCCCTTGAGCTTGCCCTCAGACTCCTCCCTGTCAACAACCCAAAATGAATAAACGACTACAAAATATTTGATTTAGGGGACAATGTTTTATTGAGCATCGTTCATAAAGACATAACAAACAAAAAACCAAGTCGAGTCACATATTCTACTTATGCAAAATGAAGGTACAAAAAAGAGAGATGCATCCTTACTTGATGGCAGCCTTGATCTCTTCATATGTAGCCTTCTTTGCCAACTTCACAGTGAGGTCAACCACAGAGACATCCAAAGTGGGAACACGGAAAGCCATTCCGGTCAATTTGCCATTAAGTACGGGCAACACCTTACCAACAGCCTAGCAAATCCCAGATTTTATTAAACGAAGACCTATCAGTTTAGTAACTAACATAATTGGAAGAGTACAACTAGGCAAAACAAGAAAAAGAATTGATAAAATTGTATGTTCAGCATATAAACTCACATTTCATCAAACATACACAACAACAATTATTTAATCAGAACTTCAGAGATTCCTTAAGTACCTTGGCAGCTCCAGTGCTGCTAGGAATAATATTATATGAAGCACCTCGTCCACCTCTCCAGTCTTTGCTTGATGGTCCATCAACAGTTTTTTGTGTTGCTGCATGATATGGGCTAAAGATGAGTATATATATTTCTACTCTTAACAGGGTTACACGTAATTAATGGAACTCACCAGTGATGGAGTGAACGGTGGTCATAAGTCCCTCAACGATGCCAAACCTATCATTGATAACCTGTACATTAACAAACAATATTAGATCAATCTTACAACCTATTCATTTTACTCGGGATGGCAAGAACAACAGGCCCATACAAACATCAAAATCAAGAGATTGGTAGTAAGCAAACCTTGGCAAGGGGGGCAAGACAGTTGGTAGTACAGCTAGCGTTGGAAACAATATCAAGATTTGCCGTGTATTCCTTCTCATTAACTCCCACAACAAACATGGGAGCGTCCTTACTAGGGGCTGAAATGATGACCTTCTTTGCACCACCCTGGTGACCAAATATGACCACTCAATTAATCTAAGTGGGTAAATGGCAGCTTAAGCCATGAGCCCATGACAATATTAGAAATAAAATGAACCAAAAGATTCCATTTTGTCTTTGCAAATTGACTGCCACCATAGAGATAACAACATATTCTGACAAAAAGAGAGCATCCCAACATATTTACAAGTTCATAGAGCAAAAAACTCACTCCCAAGAATCAAACATGCTTGGCAAACAACCTATAAGTTAGTATAATAAATTTGAGATGCCCAGCCCGTATGATCATATTAAACAAACACCATTAGAACAAACATTTTCAAACTCACCGGATATGAAAAACCGAAGTCATAAAAATCATTAGAACCACAAACTCGGAAACTAGATTCAAAACTTCAAAAAGGGTTCATGACTCCATCACTTAACCCGTCCAGACATATGTAAAATCCTCATGGGCTGAATGACAAAAGAAATAAGCAACAATGCAAAAGACTAGCAGTTCTAACATTCAACCAAAGTTGCAGGCATTCATGCAACATGCTTGGCTGTGACTCCAAACAACTTGGCCGCGTGTGGCGGAGATGAAAACCAAGTGCTCACTACTTCTAGATCAAATTCGCAATCTTGATCAATATAGCAAATTGTGGACACTGGGTTTATTCTTAGAAGCAAATAACAGCAGAAGTAATTCCCTTACGCCATGCCAAAAAACATCATAAAAATAAATATGGCTTCCATTTTACGCCATGCCAAGAAATTAAACTACTTAAAAACACAAGCACCATTTTACAGATCCAACAGCAGAAGCACGGAGACAAACAACATATGTCCGTATAAAAAGTTCATGCGAATGATAACAAACCTTCAAGTGGGCAGCAGCCTTATCCTTATCAGTGAAGACACCGGTGGACTCCACAATGTATTCAGCTCCGGTCTCTGCCCATGGGATCTCCTCAGGGTTCCTAACAGTCCAGTATTCCAAACATGTTCAATTCATCGTTCAACTCATTTATATACGTAGCCCTATACTTGTATCTATATGGATCTAACATATTTCACAGTTAGATACTGGTATATATACCTGAAGCCGAAAACAGTGACTGGCCTCTCACCAAAGAGAAGGGTCTTGGAGTCCTTCACTTTGAGTTCATTATGCTTCCACTGACCATGAACACTATCATACTTGAACATATATGTCTGCAACATCAAATCCACTAACAGATCATAACCCACCAAATTCACACACACCCTTAAAAGTCAAGGCACGAAGACG
This sequence comes from Arbutus unedo, assembly GCA_014822125.1. NCBI lineage: Eukaryota > Viridiplantae > Streptophyta > Magnoliopsida > Ericales > Ericaceae > Arbutus > Arbutus unedo. Next base: position 2,934 of record JABCMJ010004474.1, on the reverse strand, counting down.
ATCACAAATCAAAACTCAGATTCCAACAGAAAACAAGCTTTGTGCTCAGATCGGACATAGGAAAGCTTCCGATCCACTTATATCAGGATCAAATCATAACCAATTACAGATTCATGATCATAAACTCTGTATAAACCATCAGCTACATACAAACAATCAAAAATCACGATCGCGGTATGGAAAGCGGAGTCAAGTACCATGTAATCTGTGGTGATGAAGGGATCGTTCACAGCGACGAGTTCGACATCGTCTCTTTGCAGAGCCACTCTAGCCACCAATCGGCCAATTCTTCCAAAGCCTATATACACTCATGATTAGCCCAGAACTATGGATCGGAAAGAAAAAAAGGGTATAATCAGATTTGAAACATGAACAACAGATTGGAATCAGATCTAGTACCATTGATTCCGATCTTGATCTTGCCTGTTTGGAAAAAAACGGCAAACGAAATTAGATTATCACAATTAAAACCTAAAACTGAAAAGAAAAGGAAAATCTGTGGAAAAAAATTATCAGCGCTCACCACCCATGATCTTAGAGATAGCTCAGAGAAGAAAATGGAACTAACGTTACACGTCTGAGAGAGATGTAGAGAGAGAGAGAGATAGAGAGAGAAAGAGTGGGAGCCAGGTTTTATACAGAAGCAAGGGGGGATTGGTCAGTAACGGACGGACGGACTGACCGGTGGGCGGCACTCGTGGTTTTGGACGTTTAGCTTTTTGTAATACTTATCCATGCTTTACTAAAAACAAAAAGTTCAAAACTTCAGATTTTTTAATTTATTTTTGTATTTTCAAATTAATTTTAGTAATATTTATAGAAATTCTACTCTTTTGCACCGAAAAAATTAATAATTATGCAATGTTAATTAAAAATTACTATACTAAAGATAAAATAAACTAGAAAATATATAAATCAAGAGACGTAATTGTTGGACTTCAATTTGTTACATCCGATATGAACTAATAGTTATTTGATGTTAATTCAAAATAAAAACATTAAAAACAAAAATAATCAAAATAAATAAATAATTCATTAACAACGATTTTGTACCAAAATTTTAGTTTACATAAGTATGAAAACAATGTATCAAACCAACTCCAAATATTATAAGAATATATTTTGATGTGTAGAAAATATTTCTCACGAAGGACTTGAGACTCAATGATGTTTGAAAAATTAAATTAGAGTATAATTGGTTAAAAATATATATAATTTATAATAAATTCAATTATGAGTGTTTTAGAAGTTGACATAAATTAATTGATATTAAGGTCGCTATTTTTTTTGTTATTTTTTAGTTCTTAATAAATTAGGATTAGATCAATGAAATAATACTTCGTCTAGACCAAAAAAAATTTAAAAGTTTAAAAATTTAAAAGGAATTCCAAAGATTTGCTTAAGATAAAATAATATAAAATTATTGTTAGTGTCTTTAGTATTGTTTTACCTAAATTTTTTTTAAACTTCAATTGTATATTTATAATTTTTTTATTCCTCTCATTTAATGAACAAGAGCCCAAATTGATGAATATACACAAATATCGAATAATATTAAATATCTTTCAAAGAATAATTTAATTCAAATTCCGTTTGTGCTAATTTTTTGTAAAATATTAATTTGTTTCAATATTTAAAAAAATATGAATCTAATTTTTAAAAAGCTTAAAAAGTACCAAAATAATCTAAGTATATATATTTTTTGAATTATTTACGTCTTTAATTTTTTTTACAATTTTTGGGCATAATTTTTTATATTTGAATTTTTTTCATCGGAATGAATCGGTAATTAGTAAAAATTAAACACAAAATTAATAAATATACAATAATTTATTAGTTTACCTAAATTGAGCAACCCACGTCAACATCAGCATTCCGTGACTACAGATCGAGAGGAAGTTATCTGAACCGTTGGATTTAGGGTTAGGTGAGCAGCCGTCTGATGGTTGCCAAAGAAAATGCTAGAGCCTAGAAGTGTGAGGAATATTCTGGAAGCATATGCCTGTGGGTAACCTATCATAAATGGAGTAATTATTCAGTATGTCTCAAACACCATACATGTGACATCTGATAAACTTAATGGTACGTTACAAAGAAATGAAATGCATGATGTTATCTTAGAAGATCTGCGATATCGCGTGACGAGACATAAATAATTTTAAATTTCGGATAAGTATATTAATTAAATTTTTTATTAAATATAATGAGTTTCGTTTGATGTTTTATGATTTTTTTTATAATTCGTGGTGAAATTATTTTTAAAATTCTTCATTTCCTTGTGACGATAGAAAATAATATAAAATTTGAATCAAAATAAAAAAAAAACCTCGGATAAGACGATGTTGAGGGCAGTAAAAACTATTATTTTTGAACTGTTTTTGTATATAATAATTTTTTTAAATCCGTAATCATAATTTTTTTACTCTTTAAATTTTGATGTCAAGACAGATGAGTAATACAAATAATTTACGGTGAATTTTATAAAATATCACAAAACTAACCAAAAACCACTAATAATAGTACTCGATTTTTTTTTTTTTTTTTTGGCAAAAGAGGATTTGAGAGAAAAGCAGGTGGCGATACTTTGGTGGGATTTGAACAAGCTATAGTACAGTTTTTTTTATAGTATGCGTGATTGGTAAAATAATGTAATTTTATTCATTTTATCTTTAAAATTATATCATTTTAATTTATCACGCGAATTATTATCAAAATATATGAGATTAAAATAATATAACTTTGAAGACAAAACATGCAAAATTATGTTGTTTTACCTATAAACAAGGAGTGAAATCAATTTGGTCCAGTCGATTTTTTCCGGTCATGACCGACCAAATCAATCGTTTTGGAGTGAAAAAAATGATGCCCAATCCCAACCAAAATTGTAGGTAAATCAAAATCGGTTCAGAATGCTTCAGTTCGGTCAATTTTTTC